>JARHVA010001620.1:1822500-1965000 GCA_037957365.1 Torreya grandis
ATTTTTTTTTGACTACTATTATTATATACTCAGTTATGTACATCTTTTATCTTATACAGATTTGTGCCACATGTTCATGCATATTTTTATTTTTAGATTTCATAGTTTAGATTTGATTGTGTCTCTTAATTCTACATATATTTGAGTTAATTTCAATATTTCATTGTTTTATGGCTCTATACCACTTCCTTTCATTGTATGTATGATTTGGACATGTGCCCATGTCCATTTATATGCTTTATTGATTATGTATATAAACCTTTTTGAACATGTCGTTTCATGTGGATCTAATCCAACCTAATTTTCTTTTGCATATGTGTACATTTAAACATGTCATTGTATGTATTACTTTCTCATATTTAGTGACATGTGCCCATGTCTCTTGTATTGTGGCCTCTTGGCCTACTTTGTGTGCCTCATGTGTCTGTATGTATGATTATATGTATGCATCATGCCCATGTGACTTGTCTATTTTTTATTACACTTACACTAAATTTTCAATGTCATAAAGGACATCATGCATCCCCACCTTCCTTCTTAGGTGCCTTGATGGACATCATGCCCCATACCCCTATGCAGCTACTCAAATTATACTCAAATTTTTTATTCATATACATTATTACATTGTTATATATATCTTGACAACCATGAATGATAGATCTAACATACATCATACATTACCAACTTATGCTCATATTATATTACATTCTAATGTCATGTATATAAGTTATATTAGTTTATTATGCAGATATCATGTATTTTCATCATAACACACAACATGTAGATACTTTATTGAGTAAAATTATTACATGGATACAATAACTCCCATAAAAAAAGGGGGTGTTCATAAGGGTTTGTCATAGGGAGGAAGCTATCAAGTGCACTCAAAGTATAGTTTTCAACATGTAGACAAAGAATTATAGATCTCAAAATTAATAAATCATAATGGAAAATAGATAGACAAAGATCAAAGTTAGTTTGGAAAAAAATATCATAGAGGACACTAACATAACATAAAGGACACTAGCATGGTGTGTTACTATCCAATATACACATAAATAGTAAAAATATATATTTGATATAAGAACATAGTAATTATAGTCCATATTTACATAGTTTCAATCACAAGTTATCAGATTTGATCAGTTCATGCTCAATTTTGCATAGAATCATACTAGGTTTATTCATATTAGGGGCATCATACATGGCATGATCACTCTTGTTTTAGTTTTAGATATAACCAAGCACAAATTTCTACAACTTAGTCTAGCATCCATATGCACATATATCAAAATTATGGGTATGTGTGTGGCACATTATTTCCACATGATCAATTTTCCACTAGCTTATCTTAGATGGAATGACAAATCCATGTAATTCTATATTTTGTATACTTAAAACACCATTTACACTAGGTTTCACACTTTATTAATGTCTTATTCCATCTTTAGTAGTTGGAATTTCCACATAGTCCTTGAGCTACATTCCCAAGTACCTAAGAAGCCCCTTAGCCATTTTACATTTTAGATTTTTTGAGTGGCCCTAAATCTATCCTGCATAGTTTTAGTTACATCATTCAATTTCAATAATAAATGCATCTACTACACATGGGTAGGAAATGATGGAGTCGTATCCTACTTTAGTTCTTGAGCCACTTATATAGGAGGGTTGGACAAGCCATCAACCTAATCTAAGTTATTCATAGTGTATGATCCACTGAGTATGGGTGGGTAATGATGGAATTAAAATTGGATTGAGTTATTGAGCCACCCACATATAGGAATTGACCAATCCATAAACTCAATCCAAGTATTCACCATTTTGATCACTAATTACACACATACAAGATGTAACCAGGTTTTTTCCTTGGTTCATGTATCCAACTAGATTTATTCATTCCTTTCCTCTATCTTATGTCTTTAATGAATTTTGTCTTTGCTTTTGATATTCCTTAAGTAAGGACTTATTCATCCATGTTTCATTTATAGGATATGCAATGAAATATGCTTCACACAATAAGCCTTAGATTCATGAGCTTCACCTCATAAGTAAGTCTAGGTATGCTTCTTTTTCCATATTCCTAGTCATTTCAGTTTGTTACATTTCAAAAATAAATAGGGGTCAAATGTACTCATGTAAAATGTCACTTGAGTTCAATGAGTGTCACTGGAGACCACCCATCCCTAGCTTTTCTTTATACCTATATTAGATTCTCTTTCAACCCTTATCCAAATTTTGTGTGGGTATTGCACATCCCTAGAGATCCTAAGATTATTCTCAAGCCCTCCCCTAGGGATCTAGGCTCCAAATGCCCCAAGTTATGTCACCTAGACACTAGTGTGGTTTTTTGGACACTAGTGTATTATGTTAGTGACTAATAGACTGCACTAGTGTCCCTTACCTAATTTCAACCCTAATGGATATGTTTTCAATTCCTAAGACACCTAGGGTTGGCCTAAACTTATTTCACACTCTAAGCAAACACTAGATTGGTATAAATACATGACTTTTATCCCTTTACACACTAGATGGAAATCAAATGCAAAATACACAAACAAACTTAGAATAAGTTGTGCAAAATCAAGGTTATTGATTCCTATTATTCACTAATTCTACATACAATTATATATAACCACCTTAAGCTTATAATGCATATATTTTCAGTCTCAATCCTCATTAAAATCTCTCAAGTCAACACTCATATTATCACTCATTTACACTTGCATAAACACTTAGATTGGGAGAACTACATTAGGATTGATCCCCTCTTGAGTTATTGGTATATGAGAAACTCTCAACATAGTGGGTTGTTAATTACATCCAAATAATCAATTAAAATCACACTGTTACTACTTATTCTCTTCAAATACCTTAACAATATGGAATTATAGGTTTTTCTCAATAATCAATAAAAAATAGTGCATATATAGTGAATTAAGGCTCATCCATACAAGTACAAGGAGATCAAACTCAACTAGAGGTGCACCTAGAAGATCACATAGTTTCCATAAAAGGGACACTAACATGCCATGGAGGACAATAACATATTATCCAATGTACCATGCTACTATCCATGAGGGTTTCTAACACCTAGATCCTTTTATGACACTCAAATCAGGATCTACACCAATTTTCCTCCCTAGATCATATGTCTCAATTAGTTTCCAACTAAGTACTTATTTATGTCATTTATTATTGTTTTTGGAAATATTAGAGTAGGTCATTTCTTGTAAAAATCAATGGATGTATTTATTTAATATCTCTCCCCTAATTTAATATACTTAGACTCTTTAACAACCTAGGATTTACATTATATAATCCTTTAAATTTTAAATAAGGAATTTTCATCTTAGTCTTTTATCTTCTTTGATTTACTTAACTATGCATAATTTTTATTTACTATTTTCAACTTTATTTTAATTATCACATGCCACCCTAGTCATATTTTACTTACCTTTGGTTTTCTATACTTTCAAATGAATCCAAAATTTATGGTTGTATTTCTTTGACTCAATTATCTAAAAATTCTAAAAAATTATTAAATATTCTTGTGATCCTAATATTGGCATGTTTCCCTTTGGGTCTCTTTCTCTTACACATTTGATATTCTATGGTCACCATTTTTATGCCACTAGTTCCCCAATTTAAAATTTATAACTCTATATACAAATCACCTTATATACATTTAAGGACAAATATTTATTATTCCAAAATTACATATGAAGTGCACACTACTCTTAACTCATTGTTCATTCTAAAATTTAAATTTTATAAAAGTCAATATCTATTCTCCATGTTTGTATCCAAGGAGGGCCTAGGAAAAATAGTACCTGGACTTGCATCTACATGATTCAACACACATTCACCTTAAATAAATAATTACATATAATTTATGCCCACTTCAAATTAATGTAAATATAAGAAACACCATTTAGTTATTGATGATTAGTTAAGGTTAGTCCAACCCAATCCATTGGCCATTTTTCAAGTCTCCTTGATCAAACTTACAAAGCTAGGGTTGAATAAATGAGGAATAATATAGGACTATATGTGTAGTTCCATGGGTGATAAAACATATAAAAGGCATATATAGACATATGCACAAGTCTTGAACAAAAAATGGTGAGTCAACCACTTCAAATGATTTAATCATAATTAGATGACTTTAGAGTCCACATGAGTCTAAGATATTCCGAAGACATCCTATATAATTTTTGTATTTTATTCCTAATTTGAGCCAACATATAACTATTATAGGGTAAGTCTAGTGACTACAACATAATACAAACACCAAAACTAATTTATATACAACTAAGTTATTTTTATCCCTTAAATATTTAATCATTTCTATATTTTGTAGATTCAATAAATCATTGGTAGCATTTAGTTTTGTGTGATTTTTGATGTAAATTATGCAATTTGAATATTCATAGATTTATGCTTTTTTTGATATACTAATCTAAAAGAAGTTAAAACACCAAGGAGATACCCCTTAGTCTTGAATATTAATTAAATACACTTAGGTATACATGTTTACCATTTTAGTTCTTCATCTGTAATATCTCTTGTAAAGTACCTTTAGATTCAAGAGGAATATTAGCATGCTAAAAATTCTATTCAAGTTAGATATCCATATCTCTAACATTTTTCCTTTATTTACTTTATTAGGTGTGTGTGTGTGTGTGTGTGTGTGTGTAGGTGTGTGTGTGTGTGTGTGTGTGTGTGTGTGTGTGTGTGTGTGTGTGTGTGTGTGTGTGTGTGTGTGTGTGTGTGTGTTCTCTAAATATTTTTAGATTAGTATGTTTTTTTTACTTCTCTCCTCACTTATATTATCCTACTATAGGTTATCTAGGCCTACATACATAACAATAGCTAGATTTAATTTATCCATGCTTAGGTTAGTTTTGAATACAATTTTATTTGTAAATACTCATATTTAGTATTACACAGTTTACAATGTCATTTATGATAAAGCCTTGGTATAATTAACTTTTGAATACACAACATACTATTGATCACACTCTCTCTTAGTTATTCACTTATCTATGGACCTAGCCTTATGAAATTATTATTACTACTACAAAAGATTTACTATTATAATTATTCAGATGACTTTATTACCAAATTGAAGGTTACACAGTAAAGCATTCAATAAAAAAATGGAACTATCCCTCATAACCCCCTCAATGTCCAGTCAAATCCAAGCAAGGGTAAGCTAAAAGTAATCCCTCATGATAGGCATGTTGACCAGGCAAACCCCAACAGGTAAAACCAAAAAACATAGGGGAAACCTAAGTAGAAACCCTAGAAACATATCATTGGGGCATAAAGCTACCACCAATAGGGAAGACCACTATAGATATTTTTTTTGTTGAAATAGAACCATCTAAACAAACTTGGCCATAGAAAAAAAAGACTATAGATCAATAAAGAAGACCATAGCCACCACCACTATTGAATAACTACCTCTACCATGCCACCAATTACAAAAGGCAAGGAAAACATTAAAAAAATAAGGCCCATATCTAACTAAGGGTGTATCAAACAAAACCCCAACATGCCACAAATTGATCAATCACATATGATAACAACCCATCACAATGAAAAATATTAAACATCCATGTGATCTTATAGAGGAGTCATGGATCCCTAGCCTTCCATCCTTGGAATGTAGCCCTCCTATAGTCATGATCCTCAAATCTGCACTATAACATAGAAAACCTTAGGGTTAGGTTTTTGATGGATGGAAGGAGAGATAATGCCTCCTCTAGCTCCATCTTTCCCACTACATAGGATTTCCCTAATCTTTACCTAAACAACTTATTATCATATTTAGATTGTACCTTGATCTCAAATCATTATTTCTTATATTCTAGGACATTTTTAATCTTCTTAAAATGGCTTTGGCCTATTATTTTTTCCACATGGATTAGATATGTATGAATTCCCTTTAATAGATATTTTCCTTAATTCAAATCCTTTGTATGGATCAACACATATGTTTTTATGTTAAATTAGAGGTAAATTACCCAAAAAGTTAGTTATCTATAAAAATTAAGCCTAAGTCTATTTTTATCTATCACTTATCTATAAATCACTTATAGTACACTCATGAATACATTTTCACATTGAGATAAACTACCCTAAAGCTTCCACATCTAAAACCCCTCAAAGAATTAGGATCTAAGACAAGTATAAATATTATTACAAGGTTAAATTCATAGATTTTCAAGAGCCAAAATCCATACTCAAGATTACACTACATACTATTATCACATTGATTGCACACACACACATTAGGTGCAATAACTATGTGTGTTTTGACTCATTTTTAAAGTATTATAACATAGGCAACACTTATCCACATAAAGGGTAGTGATTTGGGTCAACTCAACCCATCCCACTAACCTAATTTAACTAAAAAACTTAGTTCAAAATTGGATTTAGGGTTTTGAATCAAGGAAAAATAAAATAGAGCTATATATGCATGATCATGGGTATTTGAATACATGGTATTCACTTTCAGGCACAAGAATAGTGATATAGATTATCACAAATGTATGGTATATCTTTAATGGTTTTGGTACTTAATAGATGGATCTATCTTATCACATGAATCCAAGAAGCACTAGACTCATCCTAATAGGTGAAAACACTATATTTCCTTATTTAAGTGACCATAAACCCATTTATAATCTTTGCTGACAATTGTAACTTATCACAGACTAGAAAAAAATATAAAAATACTAAGTACCCTATCTTCTAGGTCATTTCTATAAATAGTAAATTATAATAAGTTAGTAATTATCTATTGGTTATACTCATGTTTGTATGTGAAATATTATTTCTTATGTAATCTACACATTTTTTACTTTTGTATTGTTTAAATAACCCAAGTCTAAGATTATATAAAACATAATGATGATCCCATACTTTGTCTATAACATATCAAAACCTTGGGTTCCTTTAGGGTTTCATCCTTCTATCCTAAGGTTTCAATCTTTAATATTTAGATCTAAATTTTGATTTCCTCTCATAGGTGATATTTTTCTCCTAAGAATTGAATCCTTCAAACCTTATTTCCTCTATTTTATCATACCCAAACCCTACATTTATTTTGGTATTTTTCCTCTACCTACTTAAGATTTAATTTCTTGTGTGAAGGTTTTAAAACCTATTTTTTATTTTTTTTTAATCTCCCCATATAACATAGTAATATCTCCTTGGCTCTAAACCCTCTTAATATTTTCATTATCATATTATATTCCATTTAATAAGGATAGTTTTTTTATCCCTCTAAGGCAAAATTCTAGGTTGAGTGGTGTTGAAATAAAGCATAATTAAATTTCTATAAATTAACCTCATGTTTTCAAAATGTCTAAAATTGATGAGATGCAAATTTCTCTTATTGATGCAAATGTTAAAAATGAACATATAGAATTATGAAATATTATTAATGATGATATGCCTAAACTTTAAAATATGTATCATGATAAAAATGAACATAATGATGAATATCATGATAGATACATTATAATGACCTTGATGGTGTAGACCCTAACCAAGTTGCATATATTTATCAATTTTGAGAAAAAATACATATGCAACCTCGTGATCTAGACAAAGTCTTGAGAATAATAATAGAAGTTAAAAATGTAAATAATGTTAAGGTCATCACATCTAAGAAAAAACAACATGAACCCTTCAATGATATCAATATACCTTTTATAGGTATTGATTCTACTATAGGTGTTCATACTACTAGTACTACGATTCATATGTCCATAAATGGTTACACATGTGATGTAGACCTATAGTGTAGGGGAAACACAAGTTTCTCCTTGAATTAATATGAATCTTCCTACATCACATACTATCATACCTTCTAGAGTTGATACTCATGTCACACAATTCATTACTACATAATTTTCTCTATTAATTCTAAAACCTTTGTGCAAACATTTCTTGATCTTCAAACTAAGTTTTTACAATTACAACAAGTTTTTTTCTAGAGTGCATCATGTCACTAATTATCAGTCATTATTAATTAATCCATTGGCCTCTAAGATATCAACTTTTCTCTTAACTACAAGTTTTTTGTCACCTAAGCTTACAATATATGATAGTAAGAGTGATCCAATATGTTTAGACTATACAATAAAAAATAATTTATTGACTAAGTTTTTTATGATGAGTCTTAAGGACTATGCCTTGCATTGGTTCTATGACCTCTTTTTCTAATTGGTCCATGCCTTCAATCCTTTGGTTGATCAATTCTTAGCACACTTTTACAATCAAAATCAATGAGAGGATTTCCTATGCTTATATTAAAAAACTTGAACAAAGATACAATAAGCCCACCATGTATTATGTGCTTTGTTGCATGATCATTCTCTCTAAGATGAAAAATCCAATGGTAGATAATGAGTTGCAAGATATATTTAAGAAAATATTACTCTCCCTACTACATGAGTTCATTATGTTTAAACACTTCAAATATTTTAATGGCTTGTGACATATAGTTAAAGACTAAAAAGTTAAGCTCATTTTTAGGAATAAGCTAAAGTATGGGTTTAATCCTCCAACTACTTATAGTGAAAAGTTTCTTAGTAAACCAAATTTTAAATATAATGTGAACGATACTAAGAGTGATGCAAAAAAAAAAATTCATGAAATATATTTTAGATTATATAAAAACATATACCTATTATCACATACAAATGGAATGATATTGCTGATGAAAATTTATTTGATGTGAAATTTAGTATGCATACCTATATTAATATATCACAATGTCATGATAGCATATGGTTCAACTGAAAATGTTTTCACTAGGACACTCCTTACTAGTCTTAGATATACACAAAAAAATTTAATCACTATAACAAGGATAATGAAAGGATTATATGGATAGAGACATATGTTGGAGAGTTTTTAGTAATGTCATGGAGGTTTCCAAGTGAGTGGATGAAGTGTATTTATAGTCTAAGTGCCAATGACAAAGTGTGTAATGTACTTGTCCTAGTATGCTTGAAGTAGGTTTGGTTGATCTTTAGTTTTGTAATGATTAGGGATGGGTTTGAAGTATTGAGAATGTGTGAGGGATCCTATCATAGGTCAAGGATGATTAGATATATTTTGTAAGTGCATAGTATTCATTTATTTATTCATTATGTTCATATTGGCATAGTTGGTTCTATGATAAAAAATTTGAGTAGGTAGTTTGTTAACATAACCATTTCCACATATCGATGAGTCAAGGGGATTTGGTCATATGGGTGTGATAACATTAATCACAAGTTATTACTATCCAAGTTTTAGGTCATGCAATTGAATACAACAAAAGTTATTAAGGTTCAAAGTTGGCCTTTTAGGTAGATTGCAAAGGTTCCCATACTTAGCTAGATCATCATTACACATCATGCAGATATAATATGTTGGTATAGATTCTATCAAGTTCAAATACATTGAAGTTTGAGGTCACTAGTAATTAAATAAATGATTCATGTTAAATCATAGATCTTGCTACAATGGTGCTTATAAAGTCAACATGTCAAAGGTTACATGTGTTGGTGAGAAATGTCACATTCATGAATCTTGATAGAAGATCATTGATTCACAGTTGATCATATAGTCAGAAGATCAATGATGTAGGACAATTCAAAGAGTCAATAATGTAATCAAGACTTCCAAGTGGCACAAGTGCAAGGAATTGTTAATAAAGTGATAAGAAGGTATGTAAGGGTGCCTAGTGTCATAATATCAAGAGTTATAAGAAAGATATAATTGTGAGCACTACAAGATAAAGACCAAGATACTTAGTAGAGATTGATGGTGCATATGTGGTCAAGATTTCTAAAAAGCATGAGATGAGGTCAACATGTTCAAAGTTTAATGTTTGGATAGTGGAGCACTATGAGTTAAATTTCAATCTACTTTTGAAGATGATTGATGGTGAGAGTTGAGCGAAGATCAAAAGATGTGTTCTAAGTGATTGAGGTTTAATTGTGACCATTTGGATTTAAATATTTGAATTTATCAAAAGAATGACTAGTGCTTGGTTTATGAGACATAACTTTTGATCCATGTAGAATTTTATGTTTCTGTAAAAATTGAAGTTGTAGATAAATTAAAGGCACATCTATAAATATGCATTTAAAGGTATAAATGTTTGTAAAATCAAAGTTATTGATTTGAAAATTTTACTATGTGTTCATTCATGCTCTATAAGTAACCTAAGAAGGATAATAGAGTTATTCTTGATGGTATTTCTATATTTTTAGATGAGTTAACTATCAAAGAGTGTTGTATACTCCATGAGGACCATTTGTGTAGACTATGAAGGTTTGATCAATCATATTTAGTATGATCAAAGGCTTAGAAGGTGGTTGTGTGTTCATTCATGGTGGTTGTGTGCACAAAATGTTGTTTGAGTGAATTGAGATTTTATCATAAGGGTGTTGTGATGGATGTTATCACTTAAAGAGGACCTATATATTATGTGGCATGGTTCCATGTATTTGAAAGTGTTCCTATGTTCTTAATTTACTTAAAAAAATGTTAAAGAGGTGAATGTGTATTTATAAGACCTAAAAGGTGACTTAGGCCTATTTTAAAGGAGTTTGTGCTTAAAGGTGGCCCATGTTATATGCCTTAATGGTGAAGGCATGTGTTTTGGCTGATAAGGAAGGTTGTAATCATAATAATTATGAAGACTCTATAAAAGGTGAAAACAAATGTGATGGTTTCTAGGCTTGTTATATAGAATTGTGAGACTTGAGAGAATAGGTGTGTGAGAGAGTTTTAGAGTTAAGTAAAGAATAAAGGGTGGGTGATCATTGTAGAGCAAGTTGATGACTATGTGTATGACATGTATGTCATATTTTTGATGTCAAAATATTGCTTTTGTAGATTTTTAGATTGAGGATGAGTGAAGAGGTCTAGAGTGATCCAAAAGGATGTTTTAGATGCCTTGAGTGTGAACAAATGATAAGTGATGTTTGTGTGATCTTGGTGTTTGATTTGAGAGGTAGATGAGAGTGTGTTCTATGTTTATGACCATTTAGTCATGTTATTGAGGTTGTGATAAATTTGTTTTTGAGAAGTGTAAAGTGATCCAAAAGGTGGTTTTGGATGTTTTTGGTTTTGTGAATAATTGAATGGGGTTGATATAAATTATATCTACATCATATTGGTATGAAATCAATGTTTAAGATATGTTCATATCATAGGTTTTGGGAGGGTTCTCAACATCTAGGTTAGAAGGACTTGACCAACTAGTGTTTATAAGGACTTGACCATCTTAGGGGTAGGTGCTCCTTATGAAATAGTTGTTTCACTAAAGCTGGTCAGAAGTTCTTGACCAACAAGTGATCAGAAGGAATTGATCATCCTAGGGGAAGGTGTTCCTTGTGAAACATGTGCTTCACTAAATTCTAGTCAAAAGAACTTGACCAATCTCATGTTTATAATACCTTTTAAGATAATTAGTCTATGTGCTAGTAAGATTGAGAGTGGGTTTTATTCTCCAAGAGGGTTTCCCACATAGATCTTATGTTGTTTATGAACTTTCATTATCTATTGTTCATTGTTATGAATGACTTGTATATTCTATGAATGTTTATGGTAATTGAATAAGGATTTAAAAGAATTATAATTATAGTTAAAATACTTTGCATCACTGATTCACCCCCCACACTCTTACTAATTATACCTCTAAAAATTAGTACTAGAGTAGGTCCTTTTGTAAAGGCTTGATAGTTTGAAGGAGATCCAAGGTACAATATTGGTAGCTATCAAATGCAAGTAGGTTTTTTCACTAAGCAAGCATTGATATTTAATGGATACAATTATGATTTTTGTAGTGTGAGGATGAGGACCTAAATCATATCCTGGGGTTTGACAATTGGCAATATATTTTGGATGGTTATTTTGCACATACTATTCCTCCATCTAGTGTTGTAGATAAGAAGTTTTTTTAGAACAGTTTTAAGGTAATGAGTGTTATCACTTGTGGTCTTTCAGAGACTAAATACACCAAGGTAATCCATTGCATATCTACCAAGGAAATGTGGGATAAATTGAAGACTACTTATGAAGGATATTTAAAGGTTAAGTTGGTAAAGCTTTAGAGTCACCAATGATAATTTGAGGGTCTTAAGATGAAGGAAGAAGATTATGTGGCATCATTTTTGTAGATAGTTGATGAGGTTGTGAACATCATCAAAAGTCTTAGAGAGAAGCTTGAAGAAGATAATGTAGTTTAAAAGATATTAAGGTCTCTCTCTCTCTCAAGTTTGATTCAAAATTATTTGTTGTATAAGAAATTCATGATCTTACTCAATTGAATATGGATGAATTGCATGGCATCCTTACTACCTACGAGATGAGAGTAAATGATGATATACCACCAAAGAAAGATGTAGAATTCAAAATATAAATGAAGCCAAAGAATAAGTTCTAAGGCAAGAAACTCAAGGAGGATGACATATCTAATATTGAAGAAGATAAACTAATCACTTTGTTTACAATAAAATTGAAAATAGGTTCAGGAAAGTATAAGGGTAAACTATCCTTCAAATTCTTCAATTGTGGAGAAGTAGGACATTTTCCTAATAAGTGTCCTCATAAGCATAAGAATAATGATGATGAAGATCATGGTTAAGGTCATGATGATGGAAATAAATCATTAAGGTTTGATAAAAGCAAGAAGGGATTTAGAAGGTTTGATAACAAGAAGAAGTACTTCAAGGACAAGAAGAGTCTTTACACCAAAGAAGATTATATCTCATTAGATTAGAGTGAAGATAGTGACTCAGAGTATGATCATGAATATGATGTTCTTGTTTAAGATGAATACCTCTTCATGGTTGAGGAAGTAAGTTGTTTATTTCAAAAAGAGTCTACTTGGAGTGATTTAGATGATGATAAATATGAGGTGGACTATAAGACCCAATTGATGAACGTTCTTGAAGAACTGAAGATTGAGAAGAAGATTAATAGGAAGATGAAGTCTCAAATCAAGGATTATGAACAAAAATTTAGTATGTTCGAGGCAAGAATCAATGAAGACACCAAGGAGCATGAAGATATAGTCAAGCATCTCAGTTGTCAATTAGAAATCTTGTTTAAAAGTTTGAGAGTGAAAGAAGATGAATGTTCAAGGTATGTAATTGAAAATGAGTAATTAAAAGTTGAGTTAGAGAATACATCTAGTAAGATGAAGTCATTTATCAAATTTGAAAAGAGCTCAAGTGATTTAGATAATTTTTTGAGTGATCAAAATCATGCAAGTGATAGATATAGTCTTGGATACAAAGAAGAACCAAAAAATGTAACTGAAGATAAGATGAGGACTAATGTAAATCAAAACTAGAAGGTCAAAAATCAGTAAAGGAATGAAGATGTTGGTAGAATGAAGATAAATTAGACTAGACAACCAAATTCCATGAGGTATGCAAGTTTTAATGATTAATATTAAACATGTAATTATTTTAGGTATAGATCTATATAATGAAAGAGACCTATTAGAAATGCATTTACATGGAAATATAGTGGGGTTCATCAGTCAAAAGGTGAGTATTCTTTAAAAGGAGTAGTTTTTTTCAATTGTTAAAATAATGGACATATTACAAGATTTCATTCTACTTAGGAAAGGCAAGATAAGCTTCTTACAAAAGGTATAATGTATTTTAACTATTAATAAAGAGGTCACATTACTAGATTTGACAAGTAAAGGCCTGCAAGATAGAATATATTTAATTAGGATCCTAAAGTGCAAGAAAGAAGGCAAGTTAACTCATGGAAACCAAAACTAGTAAGTGTGAGTCATGATGAGTTTACAGGTCTAAGTAATATATTTGCTATTGTGAAATATGCTATAGAATTTAGAGACTGCAAAGAGCTCCCATTATCTACTCATGTTGTGAATGAAGAAACCAATCTCAAGGAGAAGACCAAGGTGTTAGTTGAGGCTAGTTCTAAAGTGTATATGGATTCAAGTGCACATCCTAGTATTGTTGAGAAAGTTTCATGCAAAAAACATAAGTTGTCAATACCTAGTGATGAGGTTCTGAACTGCAAGGAACATTCTTCAACTAAAAATTTATGTCATGAATCTATGTTATCCTCATGTGTTATCAATACAGTCTTAGAATGAAAGGAAAATGATATAATAGATGAGATATTTATTTCTCTTAATCCTAATAATAAGAAGAAGAATTATTAGTATCATATGACCAAGGAGGAGAAGGAATATGAAGAGTTATGGGCAAATCCTAGTTTCACATTGTTCTAAAGAACCATGTGAAGTAGGAAGTCTCTATCTATTCTTATTAAAAGACTCCTTTCAATAGAGAATTAAGTGTTATTTTGGTGTTCTTTATAAGGTCCTAGAAGTCAAGAGATGAGTGTTTCCAATTAGACTTGGTGTGTCAAGATAGGAGAACTACTTTGATGAGGTCAGAATGATGTCATAAGGTGTTTTTTGTTATCTATACAGTGTTTACATGATCAAGATGGGTGTTTTTAGGTGGAATAATGAGATTTATGGAATGTCAATAAGATTTTGGTGCTTAAAAAGGTATATGCACTTATTTTTGATGTGTTATAGGTGGTTTTGTGTCTTGATGATCCTATTTGTACCTTTTAGAGGTTTTTATGTACTCTCAAGTTTATCTTTCTTATTGTAGATCAAATCCATGGTATAGGAAGTCAAGGTTACAAAATGTGTGAAGTCTCAAATCTTGGTCTAGAAGTGTGTGATGGTTGTCTCTAGGTGTGAAACAAGTTTTAGAGGTGGGAATTGACTAGAAGGAGGTTTGTTGACCCTGTTTATTTTAAAATTCTATAGTTTTGGGCTAGGATAGAAAACTAGTTTTCCATATGAAATAAGGTCTAAGGATTATTAATATATTTAATGGACCAAATGGTTTTTCAAATCAAGCTTCAGATAGATTTGAAGTTTTGTGGTTTTCAAATTATTCATGATTTTGTCAAGATGGAGGGTTTGTGAAGGAAGTATGTGAAAAAATATGATATAAGTGATGAAAATTGGTGTGACTAATGGGTAATATGATAGTTCTATAGATATGAAGTTTTAGGTCTTGAAGGTGTGTCTACTAAAATTTGTTGTCACTAAAAGTACCAGGTAGGGCTATAAGGTGACTAGACATGCCTAGTGTGAAGAAGAGTGCTTTTTGATGTTTTTGCTTAGTTTTATCCAAAATAAAAAGGAATAAGTGTTTTAAGGTGAGTTATTAGGTTTTTTTATAGCATTTTTTATATTTTGTGATTGTTATGTAGTTTTATTGGTGGTCCTTGAGGTGGCTTGAGAGAGAAGGCTAGTAAGCCTTCATGGTGATTCTTCATGGTGTGTGGAGATATCAAGATGATCAAGAGGTAAAATGTCTAATATATATTATGGAGAGAACCTCTAAGATGTTTCTTGGTGATTTTCATCAAATTTAAATGCTTTTGTGTGTTGTTTCTTCATTGGTTGTAGTGATTGGTTGAAGAGAGTGTTGACATGTAGCAAGAGGAAGTTGTCAAGCCAAGAAAAGGTAGACTAAAGGTAAGGGTAAGTTTGTATCATATTTATAAGATGTCCCTGTCCTATTGGTGTTATTTTCATGCCATTAATATCAATTTTTACCCACTTTATTATTGTGTCAAAGGGACAAAAGGTTCCTATTGTGAAAGTACTTGAAGAGAGAGAAGGAAGGTGAGTTGTATGATGGGTGTTAACATCAATGACAAAGGGGGATATTGTTGGATAGTTTTTAGTGATGTCATAGAGGTGTCAAATTGAGTGGATGAAGTGTCTTGATAGTCTAAGTGTTAATGATAAAGTGTACATTGTGCTTATCCTAGTATACTTGAAGTAGGCTTGGTTGATCTTTAGTTTTGGCATGATTAGGGATGGTTCTAAAGTATCGAACATGTGTGAGAGTTCCTATCATAGGTTAAGGATGATTGGATAGCTTGTGGAAGTGCATTGTATTCATCTAATTTTTCATTATATTCATCTTGGCATAGTTGGTTCTATGATAAAAAATATGTGTAGGTAGTTTGTTGACATCACCATTACCACATATGGATGGGTCAGAGGGAGTTAGTCATATGGGTATGATCACATTAGTCCCAAGTTTCTATGTTATAAGTTTTAGGTCATGTGATTGAGTGAAGTAAAATTTGTTAAGGTTCAAATTTTTCCTTATAGGTAGATTATAGAGTTTCCCATACTTAGTCAAACCATCACTGCATGCCAAGTAGATATACTATGTTAGGATAGATACCATCAAGTTTAAATAAATTAAAGTCTAAGGTCACTATTTAGTAGATCTAATGGTGCATGTTAAATCATAGATCTTAATCCAATAGTGCATATCAAGTTAACATGTCAAAGGTTTCATGTAATGGTGATAAGTGTCACATTTATAGATCTTGATATAAAATCAATGGTTCATGGTTTATTGTGCAGTCAAAAGATCAATAGTGTAGGACAAGTCAAATAATAAACAATGCATAAAAGACTTCCAAGTGGCACAAGCAAAAGGGATTGTTAGTAAAGTGCTCAAAAAGAAAGTGAGGGTTCCAAGTGTCATAATATTGGGAGTTCTGAGAAAGATCTAATGGTAAACACTAAAAAATAAAGACCAAGCTACTCATTAGAGATTAATAGTGTGTAAATGGTCAAGATTGCTAGAACGCATGAGATGAAGTCAAAATGTTTGAGGTTTAACATTTATATAGTGGAGTAATATGATTTAAAGTTTGAACTAATTTTGGAGAAGATTGACAGTTTGAGTTGAGTGAGTTGAGTGAAGAGCATGAGATGTGTTCTAAGTGATCGAGGTCATTTGGATTTAAATATTTGAATTTAATGAAAGAAAGACTAATGTTTGGCTTATGATCCATAAATTTTGATCTATGTATAATTTAATGTTATATTTAAATGTAAAGTTGTAGAGAAACTCAAGATGCATGTGTAAATATACATTTTAAGGTCTAAATGTTTTTATATTCAAATTTATTAATCTCCAAAGTTGACTATGTGTTCATTCATGCTCTACAAGTAACCTAAGAAGGGTAATAAAGTTGTTCTTGATGGTATTTATATGTTTTGAGATGAGTTAACTATCAAAGTGTTTTTTATACTCCATGAGTAACATATATGTGGATTATGAAGGTTTGATCAATCACATTCTATATGATCAAAGGCTTAGAAGGTGACTATGTGTTTGTTCATGGTGGTTGTGTATACAAAATATTGTTTGAGTGAATTGAGATTTTAGCATAAGGGTGTTGTGATGGTTATTAGCACTTAAAGAGGACCTATATATTATGTGGCATGGTTCCATGTATTTTAAAGTGTTCCTCTATTCTTAATTTACTTGAAAAAATGTCAAAGAGGTGAATGGGTATTCACAAGACCTAAAAGGTGACTTAGGCTTATTTGAAAAGAGGGTTGTGCTTAAAGGTGGACCATGTTAGATGCCTTAAGGGTGAAGACATGTGTTTTGGATAATATAGAAGGTTATGATGATAATAATCATGAATACTCTATAGAAGGTGAAACCAAATGTGATGGTTTCTAGGATTGTTATATAGACTTGTGAGACTTTAGATAATAGGTGTGTATGAGAGTTGTAGAGCGAAAGAAAGAAGAAAGTGTGTGTGTTCAATGTAGAGTAGGTTTATGACTATGTGTATGACCTATAGGTCATATTTCTAATGTTAGAATATTGATTTTTTAGGTTTGAAGATTGAGGATGAGTGAATAGGTCTAGAGTGATCCAAAAGGATGTTTTGGATGTCTTGAGAGTGAGAAAAGGATAGATGATGTATGCGTGAACTTGGTGGTTAATTTGAGAGGTAGATCAAAGTGTGGTCCATATGTATGACCATTTGGTCATGTTTTTGAGATTCTGATAGAGTTATTTTTGAGAAGCTTAGAGTGATCCAAAATGTGGCTATGGATGTTTTTAGCTATGTGAAGAAGTGAAGGGGGCTAATATACATTGTATCTCTATCAGATTGGTAGGTAATCAATGCTTAGGAGATGTTCATATCATAAGTGTTAGGAGGGTGCTCAACATATAGGTCAAAAGAACCTAGCCAATAGGTGGTAAAAAGGAATTGATCATCTTAGGGGTAGGTGTTTCACTAAATCTGGTCAAAAGGACTTGACCAATAAGTGGTTAGAAGGACCTGATCATCTTAGGGGTAGGTGTTTCTTGTGAAATAGGTGTTTCACTAAATTTTGGTCTTAAGGACTTGACTAGTATCATGTTTTTAATACCTTATATGATAAGTATTCCATGTTTTTATAGGGTTGAGAGTGGGTTTTATTCCATAATAGGGTTTCCGACATAGATATTGTGTTGTGTGTATGATCTTGCAATACCTATTGTTCATTGTTATGAATGACTTTTATATTCTATAAATGCTTGTGGTAATTGAATAAGTATTTTGAAGGATTGAAATTGATTTTTAAATATCTTTCATCATTGATTCATGCCCCCTCTAGATTATTGTACCTCTAACAACAAAACCCTCTTAGGAGAATTATAATACCACTTAAGGTGGGATCTATACCATTTTCCGCTTCATTCTTTGTTATACCTAAGAGGGGGTCATTTGACATATTGTTAGGATTCCCATGGATACATAAGATGTTTTTAGTGTTGAGAGGTGTTTTCATTGATGTAAAGGTCAATATAAATGTCATTTATTTCAAATTTAAGGTTAATATTATTTATTTCAAGGTGCAAATGCATAGTGAGTAGTCTATGTGATATAAACCATGTGACATGAGAGAATTCGAAGGAAACTTGATCTCTTTCTATTGAGAGAGAGTTTGAAGGAAACCTAATGATTATTATAAGGATAATGTCATGATTTATTTTATATTGATAATTATTAGTATTAACACAAAGAGGTTTTGATGATCAGGTCAAGGTAAAAATGTTTTGAGTATTAGGTGTCTTGAGAAGCCTAGTCATAATACGCTTAGTCATGTCATGGGGATATGAATGATGAGCTTAAATAATTAATTATAGAGGTATGATATATTTTTTTAATAAAATTAAAGGTATGATATCAAGTTATAAAATCATCAAGAAGTGTTTTCAAAATCAGTTGTCAAGTCTCAAAGTGCTTGAGAAGTGTAGTCATGACAATAGTCATAGCATGAAGGAACATTATGAGAAGTTATGAGCATGGTAGTCTAGTGATATGGATTAAAAAATGCCTATGAGGTAGTATATGGTTGTTTGAATATGAATATTAGGCATTTTATTAATTATTTATGTTTCAAGGTGAGCCTACATGGGTAATACCTACAGACCTAACATGTAAATAGACCAGTTCTAGACCTTGGCTAACCCAATGAGGTACCATGAAGTGTTTTAAAGACTTATAAATGATTAAAATTAGTTTTATAGCATGTGAGAATTTTTTTGATCATGTGAGTGAGGTGGAGTGCATATACAGTGGCTAGAAGGTTAGTTTTGAGGCCTAACGTGACCTAAAGGTCAAAAGCCTAGAGAGCAAAGAGAGAGATGGTTGCCAAATGGGGTATCATGATTATTTTCCAAGGTAATAATTAGTATTTATGACTTTAAAAAGGTATTTAATGGTTTTTTAAGTGTGTTTACCAATTTTGAAGTCAAAATTTCTCAAGAAAATGCATGGAATGTGTTTTTTGAGGTTTCTTGTGTGAAAATGATGAAGGATTCTCAACTCAAGAAGAAATTTCAAGTACTCATTGGAACATGTAACCTCTACATAATACATTCATGGTAGATGGGTAATGGTCTTATCTCAAATTTATAAGATTTGTTTTCTGGAATAAGGGGCTAATATTTATGAATGATTGTTAAGACTATAAGGTGGTTTAAACCTCTCTAAAACCTTGAATTCCACCCAATATAGATGATGTTGATAGAAATGGATCATAATTTATTTAATTACTTATTTTTATTATTGTATCATGTAGTGGACTCTCCTAGGTGCGTCCAAGTGGCAATAGTTTGTCATGTGAGTGAGTGAACCCCATATACAAGGCCTTGTTTCTCATAAATGTGTTGTATCAGGTAGAGTTGTCCAAGTCAAAGTTAATAAATGGATGTACGTTGAATATTGATACTTTTATTATTTTTCCATGTTGGTTTTTAATCAATATATATACCTTAGATGTGTTAAGCCAGTCATGTAATTTGACCTATCATTAAAAGGCCTAATGGTGCAGATAGTGAGAAAATCTAGGCAGAAGTGAGAATGAGATTAGGAATATGTTATCATGGATTAAGGATGAATCCAATTACATGAATATAATTTTAAATACATTTTAATGATGTATATATATTTTTTATGTTATTAAATATGTTGAAAATGTTACTCATAAAGTTGACATGTCTAGTATAGATGAGACAATGAAGGTGTAAGGTTGTGAAATTGGTCTACAAGACCAATATTGTCACTTGAAAATGTTATATTTATATCTAAGTGTTAGATAATGACCTCATATTATCATCAACATAAATCAAGGGTATCTAAAATCATCTACATAAGTGTTGGAATTCATTATCACCATGACAATGCTTGAAGGTAAATTGACAGATTTGAGTAAGTGGTAGTGATGAGTTGGATGCTCTATGCCCTTAACTAAAGCATCTAATGCATATGATGTTATTTTTAAGGACATTAATTTTCTATTAATTATTTACAAAGGCTTTGAAATTAGTGAAATTTATTGAAATGGTAGATCCAAAATGGGTTGACTAGTTCAGATTTGACTGTGTATACTAAAGACAAGATTATTTTACAAGATCAATATGTCATGTCCTATTTTTGATCAATTTAATTTTTTGGGAAAAATTCCCCATTTCAATATTTTTGATGTAATAAGTAAATATTTTATAAAATATTTTATTTAATATTTAATATTTTGGATATATGGTTATTTTATATTCTCAAGTTATTTAAATGGGGCCAAATAAATATTAAATATATTTTAGTATTAATGAGAATTAACAATTTAAATGTATACAAGGAAAATTAGATATTTGTATGTGTATTTTAAAGAGGACACAATTATGAGATTCTATTTAAACTTTATAATGTTATCTTTCTTTCTTATCCTAAAGATAAGTTGGTCAAATTCAAGAAAGTTTAGAAAATGGAAACAAAGGAGAAAGAGGCAGGATCTAAATGTTTTATGGGAAAAAACATAAAGATAGAGTTAGTTTCATTTTATAACTCATGCCATATTTTAAAATAAAGGATATTTGGATTTTGTCATCAAAACTTTGGGTGTCATTTATATTTATATGCCAGATTTCCTTTTAGGATATCTTTTGCCATTCCAACAAATTCTTGGACTTTACAATTCAACTTGCATATGAGGATGAAAACCTTCAAATTTTAAGACTTTTGAATGGGATATCCATGATATATAGGTTATTTTAGGATTTTATCCATTAAATAATATATTATCTTCATCCATAGGCTATCATTGTGCAGAAGGCTAGAGATTTTAGATGTGTTATGTACAGTGGTTAGTTGGGTGTTATATGCATGTTTTAGAGTGTTTAAGGTAGAAGTTTGGAGTGGTGTTGGTGATATTAATTTTGTGTTTTGTAATTATGTTCATCAGGTCTTTATAAATACTTTCCAAGTTATCATAACCATTTGTATTTTTGGTATGGGTTTGGAGGGTTATTTTGGGGTTTCTAGGTATTTTATGATGTGCAGATTTATCCTATTTCAAGTAGATATTTATAAAAGTTGGGATAAATTTGTGTATCTGGTGTTTTCTATAGGACCTATGGTTTCTAATATTATCTCACTCCTTCCTAGGAACTTATTATCATGCAACTTCAATATTATACATATCTATGTATTTTGTTGTGATTTTAGTAGTCTATATTTCGATATTGTGGTGTTTGAGTTGTTGCAATTTGGTAAACCATTCTATAAGTTTGTTGTAGGTTTGTAGAAGCATTTTATGGTTGTGTTGTGTGGAAAAAAATCATAAATTAATATAAAAAAAATCAGTTTTCTAAGTTTTTTCATATTGGGGTCATTATTATTTATTTGGAAGTTTTGTGGGTTTGATTAAATCCTTGAAAATCTTGAGTTGTAAAAATTATGTTTGATGATAATATTTCATATTTTGATTTATTCAAGGGTCCTAAATTATTTGGGACATTTAAAATTATTTTTAGTTATAACTTGAAATATTTTTACTTAATATTTATCTATAAATGTCAAAGAATATCTTGAATGTGTCAAAATTGATAGGAAGTATTATTTTAGGAATTTAAGTTCAAGTTTTCATGATTGTGTTTTTAGACCAGTTGGTAGTTCTAAGTGGGCTACTTATAGAGAAGGGTTTGATTATTTTTACCATATGTTATTAATTATAATTCACATAGTGATGACCCTAAGGTCATGTATCTTATTTATATGTATTTTTTTCCATGGTTGTTTGGAAAAATTGTGTTTGTGATTCAATTATTCAAAATAAACTTTTTTGGTAGCCATAGGCCTAACATGAATAGTACTAATGATGTGCTCCAAGTAGTGGTTTGAGATAAAAAAGTGTTTTGGAGCCTATATGAGCTTATAAAAGTTATATTGGGATTACATATGATTTTTATTTAACATGTAAAATGTTTTAATGTTTTCAAAGCATATTAAAGGGTAACATGTGCTAAGAAGTCCTAATGGGATTAGGTTTCCATGAGACATAAAGGAGAGATAAGGCCTATTTGAGAAAGGAAAGACATAAAGGGAATCTAAGCACACTTTTATCCATGTATATGAGATAACATAACAATAATTTCATGTCTAACATAATAAGGTAAGGATGTTTGTCTGACTAAGAAGGAGATGAATAAGAATCTTGTATAAATACTAAGCACTTTGAGGCCTATTAGAGTGTGTAGAGTATAAATGAACAAGATCAAATATTAGAGAGAAGAAATAATTACTTTAGACCATAAAAATAGGATATATGTTCAATGATTAACATTTTATATAATTTTATGTGTGAGGGCCAAGGTCATATGACCTAATCAAGTCAAGAAGAGTGTTAGTTGAGCGAAGAAGGTTAGAGACTAGTTTTGAGAGGGATATAAGTGTGTGAAGAGATGAAGAAGGAGATAATCATATTTTATATGTGAAAAAATTTATTATAAATGTGATAAAGTGTTTTAGGTGTCTTATTTATCTCTAAATCTTCTAGGGGCTAGTGCCTTCTTACAAGTGGGTGCTTGTTAAAGTCTAGCTGAGTTGGTGCTTAGCTAGTTGGGGTTGGTGCTCCATGTGAAGTTGTTTATTAACTAAATTTGATGTTTATACTATATTAATATATTCTTTTAGAATAATCAGTGTGTTTTCCTCCTCTTTAGGGTTTCCTACATACATATTGGCTTCATGTGTTTCATACTCTTATGGATTGGTGCTTATATTTGCTAAGATGTATATGATTATCTAAATGATCTATGATTTCTTAAGTAAGATTATATAATAAAAATTTTGAAGAATAATTAACCCCTAATATTAGATTACAAAATTTGGTATCAAAGCCTCATCTATTTAAATTGGTCTAAAATCCTAAAAGGAGATCATAGAAGCAAGGATGGATAGTCAACAAGCTCAAGGTGGTTTCTCTACAAGTAAGGATTTATTATTCAATTTATTTAAATATTATTTTTGGAATGTTTAGATGAAGATATATTTTATGTCACAAGGACATGATATTTGGTATTCAATTTTGGATGGTTATATTGCTCTTCTTATTCTACCAATAGATGCAGAAGGTAAGAAAGCTAGTGAAAACAACTCTAAGGATATGAATGTTATTCTTTGTGTCCTATCAGAGGTAGATATTGTGAAGGTAATTCACTATGAATACACTAAAGAGATATGGGATAAATTTAATACTATCTATGGAGACACCAAGGTGAATATGGCTAAGTTGTAGACCTATCAAAGATATTTTAAAATCTAGAAGATGAATGCAGATGAAACAATTATATCTTACCTATTGAGGGTTGATGAAGTTGTCATTGTCATTAGAATATTGGGATAAGAGGTGTGATAATCTAAATTTATTCAAAAAGTGTTGAGATCACTAAATCTTAAGTTTTAATCTAAGGTATTTGTAGTGGAAGAGATGCAATATTTAGACAAGCTAGATATGGAAGGGCTTTATGGCATTTTGACTAAATATGAGATGATAACAAATGAAGGAAGACATTTCAAGAAGGAAGAATATTTAAAAGTTGAAAATAAGTAAAAATCTAAGAATATCAAGGATTTGAAATGCTTAAATGTTGATGATGATCAAATAATATCCATGTTTTCAAGAAAGTTGAGGTTTGGATCTGGTAAATAAAAAGGTAAGTTTCCCTTAAAATGTTTCAACTATGGTGAGATTGGTCACTTTACATCCAAGTGTCCTAACAATGATAAATTTGAGAATGATGAAGAACATGATGAACATCATGTAGATGATAAGAAGACCTATAAGTCTAATAAAAATAAGGATTTCAAGAAGTATGAACATAGGAAAAGAACATTCAAGAACAAGAAAAACTTCAACACCAAGGAAGATAACCATTCTATTGTAAGTGACTCAAGTGAATCTCATAGTGATGATGATAGTCATGAATCTGAACATGAAAATAATGAAACTTTGTTTATGGCCATAAAATTAGATAATAAGGATTGTTCAAGTGGGAAAGGCATTATGGTTGATATATAATTAGATGAAAAAGAAGCTAAAATATATTTTGAGGAAGAATCAGTAAGTGAACTAGAAGAGTTGAATTTGCAAAGGAAAAATAATCACAAACTAAGATCACTAGTTAAGGACTATGAGGAGTAGATTAGTTTATTTGAGGAAAGGTTAACACTTCCAAGGAGTATCATGAGATCAATAAATTTGAGGCATAGATGGAGGTAGTCAATGTAAATATAAATGATAAATAATAAGAGTGCATCAAGTATGAGATTGGAGTGAAATATTTGAAAGCTAAATTGAATCAAGCATCTATCAAGGTGAAGGCATTTGTGAGGCTTGAAAAGAGCACTGAGGTTATATATGACATGTTGAGTATCTAAATGTTTTCAAGTGGAAGAATGGGTCTTGGTTTCAAATAAGAATAAAAGGTGGTAGCATAAGTTAAAGAGAAGGATATTGAAGATAATAATATGAGCATGAAAATACCTATCAAATAACCTAATGCTATAAGGTATGTTATTTCATTCAATGATTATTATTTTCTATGTAGTCAATTTGGTCATAGAGTAACAGAGTGTAAAAGACCATGTTGAGGTATGATCATAGTGTTGTTATTAATTAATTAATGTTGTCATTGATTTAAATGTCAAATTGAATGTCCTTCATGATAAAAGTCAGAGCTGATGTCATGTTTTGTAAAGTGGTGTGTGATAAATAAGTTTTGTTTATCTATTGAGAGAAAATTTGAATGCAACCTAGTATTATTTTTGAGGTTTGATGACATGTCAAGATAATTTTCAAGATACAAGGGAATCATCTTGATTTATATCTAAGTACTAAGGAGCATACAAGCTAAGCACATGGGTCAAAAAGTCCTTATATTCTATATGAGGTCTTCGTACAAGGTTTTGATGTAATAAAGCTCATAAGTCTATTGAGAGTATTTTTTTATTCAAAGAATCACATTTTATGAATGATATCATTGATAGCTATCTTTTTTGTGTCCAAACTCTAAGTACCAAGTATCTTGAGTAGCCTGGTCTAGCTCTGTGAAGATGATGTATGCATGAAACATGGTAAATATTTGTGTTGTGGGTCATTATAGGAATAATTAGTTGTTATAAGTTTTTTAAACATGGGAAAGAGGAAAATAATCCCTAAAATGAGTTCAAAGGTCAATTTTGAAGCTTAGCTCCTATGTGGAGAGACCTAGTGAGAAGATATAGGCTTGGTATCTTAGTGAGATAAGCTATATGATAATTTTGTAAGGAATTTTGGTAGTTTGATAGAATTTTTTTTATTTTTTATTACATGTTTATGAGGTTTAAAATATATTTCAAGTGGTTTCAAGACAAGATCATAGCCTAAGTATGATTGGTAGTATAATACCTAGTGTACAAAGTGACCTATAATGACTTAATGAGGAATAAATCTCTCTTTCCAAGGTGTTATATCTATTAAAATAATTTAAATATGTGTGAGTTATTTTTTTAATCATTTTTTACCAAGTTTTAAGTCATATCTTATAGGAAAAAGCAAAAAAATTGGTGGTAAGGTTGATTGTGTGCATAGAATGGAGTGTTGTAGACATGAGGAGAAGTTTCTCATGCTCATTGGCATGTGAAAAAATTTAATTATATCATAATAAATTTATTTAATATAGGTAATGTCCCTATATTCAATTTCATATCATTTTTTTTAGATTTGAGGGGTAATCCTTTATGAATGATTGCTAAGAAGATAAGGTAGTCAAAACCCTCCTAAAACCCTAAAAAAATACTCGATAGGAAAGATATAATTATTTATGGATTATAATGGTCCTATTGACATATTTTTATGTTTTCAACATATAAATTACTCTTTAATTTTTCCTCACATGGTTTTGGTTTGTCTTGACAATGAGTAAAAGCTATAGGAAAACCCTTATTTTCAAGAATTTTGATGTAATAGATAGGGTTGACAAGGTCAAAGCATGAAAATGGATGGAGTATTATGTTTAATACTTATATTTTATGAAAATTAAATTTTATAAGTATTATTATAAACATAAATTTTCTAAACTATTCATAGAAGTTAACCTATTGCTAAACTGGACTAATGAGTAGAACAGTGAGAAAACTAGGCAAGAATGAGAATGAGAATAGAGATTGGTTTCAAAGGACTATGGATGGATATTAATTCATTGGGTAATTATTAAATAAATATCCCTTATATAACGTTTATTTATAAGTGTTTATTATGCCTATAATCAATCAAAAATTTGTTAGCAAACTGGTCTATATAAAACATGAAAGTTTGTGTAGAGTGAAGTAATGACATTAGTTTGTAAAACCAATATTGATTTATGATATGAAATTTATATTGTAAAATATTATCTAAGGATTAAAAATTTTCACATAAACCCATTTTAATATCACATAAGTGTTCTCATAGGTGTTCTAAGAGTTGATTTTCTTGACCGTATTTTTATTACTATAGGCAACTTTTTGTGTGTATGTGAAAATGATGATTCTGAGTCAATTTTCACTAAGTTAAAGGATAAAATTATATTTAAGGTGTTATAATGGATTAATATGATAATTTAAATGTATTTTTATTCATTTTAAGTTTATTTTAAAGTATGGAGAGTCAAGTGCATTTGACTATTTGTTAACAATGTTTGGTGGTTCTAAGTAAGCCATTTGTAGGAATGTCCCTGAGGCCTTTTGGCCTATGTGATGAATACAAAATAATATATGGAGTTATTTTAAGTCATAAATATCCTATTAATATTATTTTATGTTTTCATTCTATGGAAAATTTATGTATATGGTTAAATTTTTCAAGATAGACTTTCTAGCAGTGGGAAGGCCTAAAAGTGAGTAGACCTAATTAGACTGTTCAAGGTGTGAAATGAAGCAAATGGTGTTTAAGACATAAAAATATATTATTAGGGGCATATTATAGTTTAATTTTAGTTTTTTAAATATATTTTTTTAGGTTCAATGTTTTCAAATTAGGTCTAAGTGAAATGTGTGCTTAGGGAAGGCCTAATTGCATTATGTCTCTATTAGTTCTAATGGTAGTTTTAGCCTTTAAGTGTAATGAACAGCCTACGTAATGTTTGTTTCAATTTTTAAATATGTGTAGTGATATATTTAAATAATAATACAATTATTGTGATCTTTTTTTCTTACCAATATGGGTATGAGAAAGAATCAAGTATAATGTCAAGGCCTAATAAGCCTATTTTGACTAGTTAGAATATCAAGCTATTTGAGTGAAAGATATAGTGTTTTAGATAAAAGGTTAAGATATTGAATATAATAATATAAATTAGATAAATATGTAATAATTATATAACTACTTTTTTTCAATTTTTGATCAAGGTCATCTGATCTAATTCTACCAAGTAGAGGGCTAACTGAGTGAGAAGGCATAATAGGTTGTTTAAGAGACAAAAAGTGTGAGAAGATAAAATAGAGGAGGTCATATTAAATGTAGAAATAAAAATTTGTCCAAGGGTGATCTTATATTCAAGATAGTTAATTTTTTTCTTGGTTTCCTATGGGTTTGGAGCCTCCTTGTAGGTTGAAGCTTGTTAAAGGCTAGTTGAGTGGGTGTTTAACTAGTAAGGGGTTGGTGCTCCTTGTAGGGTTGGTGCCTCACTAAAATTTTGATTAATTTATTATAGGATAGTGTTCCAAGTTTTTAATTAGTGTTTTTTTATTCCCTTAGAGGGTTTCCCACATATATTTCATGTCCTTATGGTGTTTACTTTCATAGATGCTTGTGTATGAACTCATTGGTGTATGTTTATGAATGAATGCTTCATAGATGTTAAGTGAAATTGAAGGACCATTTTAATAAAAATAACTAACCCCCACGTTATTATATATACTTTCAAAAAAAATTATCATAAAAATTCCTTTTAATTAGGTCTTACAACCTAAAGGATATTTTAAACAAGTTGAGATGGTTAGTCAAGCACGAGGTGGTTTTTATACAAGCAAAGCTTTGTTGTTCAATGGATCTAATTATTCCTTTTAGAGTGTTAAGATGATGAAATATATATTGTTTCAATTTCTTTTTTTTTTAAATTAGTCTTATATGGGTATATTTCACCCCCCTATTCTTCCTATGGATGCACTAGGTAAGAAGGCTAGTGATAATAACTCAAAAGTAATGAATGGTATTATGTGTGGCCTATCATAGGTATAACTTGTGAAGGTAATACACTATATTATCTACCAAATAAATAGGGTATAATATAAAAAACATTCATTAGGGAGACTCCAAGGTCAAATTGGATAAATTTCAAACCCATAGGAGACAATTTGAAAGTCTAAAATAAATGAAGATGAGACCATTAAAACTTACTTATTAAGGGTTGATGAGGTGTTAAACATCATAAGAGGTATAGGAGAATAATTGAAATAGACTAATATTTTTCAAAAAAGTTCAAGGTCTCTAACTCCTAAATTTGATTACAAGGTATGTGTAGTTGAATAAATACAAGATCTAGACAAGTTAGAGATGGATGGACTCCATGGAACCCTAAGAGCCTATGAGATGAGGATAAGTTAAGTAAGACCTATAAAGAAGGAATTTTTGTTTAAGATAGAAAATAATCCAAAAGAGAATAAGTCACAAGGTAATAAATTTAAAGATGATGATGAATCTGATATTGATGATGATAAATTGATAGCCATGTTTACAAGAAATTTGAAGACATATTCAAGTAAATATAAGGGCAAGTTGCCATTTAAATGCTTCAATTATGGAGAGGTTGGATAATTTTCCAATAAATGTCCATATAAGCATAATACTAAGGATGATGTAGAGAATGATGAAGATCATGATGATGATAAAAGGTCTTATAAGTTTGATAAAATAAATAAAAGTTTTAGAAAATATGATAACAAGAAAAATATCTTTAAAAACAAAAGGAGTCTTTACACTAAGTAAGATTGTAGCTCATCTTATGAGAGTGAGAGAAGTGTTTTATAAAGTTATCATGAAATTAATGGTCTTGATGTTAATGATGTTTTCTTCATGGCTGAAGAAGAAAGTTGCTCAAATCTTGAAGAATCCATATGGATTGGAGATGTTATTGGTGATTCTGATGAAGAAAGAAATGAGGTGGACTTTGAGACTAAGTTGATGAATACTCTAAAAAAATTGGAGATGGTAAATAAAAATAATAGGGTGATGAGGTCCCTTATCAAATATTATGAGGCTAAAATCAACGTGTTTTAAACTATACTAAGCAACAATTATAAGGAATAAGAGGAAATAATTAAATAGATAGAAATTCAACTTGAAATTGTAACTACAGGCTTAGAAGAAAAATAAGAAGAATGTGTAAGGTATGTAGCTAAATTAAACTCTTTGAGAGCTGAATTTAAACGAGCATCAAACAAGTTCAAGTCCTTTGTAAGGTTTGAGAAGAGCACCAATGATCTAGATAACCTTTTGAGTAATCAAAATACTAAAAATGAAAAAATAGGCCTCGGATTCATTGGATATTAAGAGGACACTAATGTGATAAAAGGGTTAAAGATCAACCAAATAATGAGGGTGATAATAGAACAAAGGTCAATACTATCAGGAAATCTAATAACATAATGTATATTAATCCTTCCAATGGCTATTTTTATTCATGTAACCAATTTGGTCATGGATCAAGGCATTTTATAAGGCCCTTCAAGAATGAATTTGCATGGAACTATGAGGAGAACCATCACCCAATAAGTATGGGGCATGGTATGTTTCCATATAGAGGGATAAAATGTTTTAACTATCATAAGGTTGGTCACGTTACAAATTACTATAAGCATGACTTCACAAGATAAGATAAGAATTTTGAGGCTTCTAGAACACAAGAAAGAAACAATAATTGGAAAACCAAGGTATTTAAGGCTAATAAACAATCTTCAAGTCCAAGTGGACTATTTTCCATGGTAGAACCAAATCAAGATGCAAAGGAGTGCCAAGAATTTTCTCTATCAACTCAGATTTTTGATGAAGGAAACAATACCAAATATTTAAGAGGTCCAGTTAGAAGGATAAATCAAGAATAAGAGGATCATGAAGTAAGTTTAGTCCTATAAGGACATGAAGATCTAGTAATCTCCTAAACTCATGTTGTTCTAGTTCTCTAGATTAGAGGTGACTCCATTAAGCTTCATGTAGGCACTCATATAAAAATTAATAATCATGAAGGATACTTAGTCATAGGGGGAGTTTTGTGTTCTTAGGAGAACTTCAAATTCAAGTTTTAGTCAAATAAGTCTACTACAGGTGTGATCACAAGAGACAAGTCACAAAAAGTTTTTATTATGACTTGATCAAACTAAGTCACAATTTTGAAAATGTCTTGAATTTTCACGTAGACAAAGGGAGTCAATCATGTCTCATGAATAGGTACATGATCTTGGTCTATGATAAAAATTTTAACAAAAAATATTGATGAGGTTGTTTGAAATAAAATTTATGTTACCCCAGGTCTAAGGATCAAATAGATGCCAAGAAGATAAACTATTGTCACTAATGTCAAAGGGGGAGAAAGTTCTTGTTTCAAGATCAAGTATTGGACAATGATCTTCTACGATTAAGAGTGCTTGCCATCAATGAGAAAGGTGGAAATTTTTGAGGTATGTTTCTAGTGTTGGTATTAAGGCATTAATGTTTTCATTGATGTCAAAGTCAAATTGAATGTCAATGACAAAATTCAAAGTTGATGTCATGCTTGGTGAAGTGGTGTGTGATAGAGAATATTTTTTTATCTATTGAGTGAAAATTTGAAGGCAACCTAGTATTATTTTTGAGGTTTTATGACATTTCAAGATCATTTTCAAGATACAAGGGAAGCATCTTGATCGAGATCTAAGTAATAAAGAGCATACAAGGTAAGCACATGGGTTAACAAGTCCTTGTATTCTATATGAGGTCTTAGTACAAGGTTGTTATGCAAAAAAATTCATAATTATTTTGAGATTAAGTTTATCTTCAAATAATCATGTTTTAAGAATGATATCATTGAGAGCTAGCTTATTTGTATATAAACTCTAAGTACCATGTATCTTGAATAGCTTGGTCTAGCTCTGTGAAGAAGATGTATACATGAAGCATGGTAAAGATTTGTGTTGTGGGTTATTAAAATAATAAGTAAGTTTTATAATCTATTTAAATGTGGTAAAGAGGAAAATAATCATTTAGATGATTTAAAAGGTCATGTTTGAAGTTTAGCCCCTACATGAAGAGACCTAGTGAGAAGATACAGGCTTGGTGTCTTAGTGATATAAGCTATATAAAACTTGTGTAAGAAAGGTTAGTAGTGTGATATAATTTTATCATGTTGTATGAAACTTAGATGATGTTTTTAATATATTTCAATTCATTTCAAAACATGATCATAGCCTAATTATGACTGGCAATATAAGGCCTAATATACAAAGTGACCTATAATGGCCTAATGAGGAGTCAAGTTAACTTTCTAAGGTGTCAAATATATTTAAATAATTTAAATATGTATGAGTTATTGTTTTAAGAATGTTTACCAAGTTTTAATTCATAGCCTATAGGATAAATTAAGAAATTTAGTGGTAAGGTTGACTGCATGCACATAATGGGGTGTTGCAGACTCGTAAACAAGTTTCTCATGCTCATTGGAAAGTAAAACCTTTGAATGAGATCCTAATAAACTATTTAAGCTGTGTAAGGTACATATCTTGAATTTCATAGCATCAATTTTGGATTTTGTGGGAAATCCTTTATGAATGATTGCTAAGAAGGTAAGGCAGTAAAAAAACTACTCTAACAAAGAACTTATAGGAAAGTTATAATCAATTATGGCCTAGAATATTCCTATTGACATAGTTTTATATTTGGAACATGTAAAGGAATCTTCAATAATTCCTTAAGAGGTTTTGGTTTGTCTTGATAGTGAGTAAAAGCTATAGGAAAACCCTTGTTTTCAATAATTTTGATGTAGTAGACAGGGTTGACCAAGTGAAAGCATAAAAATGGATGGAGGATGATGTTTAAGACTTATAGTTTATTACCATGAAAATTTATGAGTAGGTTTATGACCAAAAATGTGATAAATTGATCATGGAAGTTAACCTATCACTAAACTATCCTAATGAGTAGAACAGTGAGAAAACTAGGCAAGAATTAGAATGAGATTAGGGATTGGTTATAGAGGACTAGGGATGTATCTTAATTCATGGGGTAATTATTCAAGACATATCCCCCTATCACCTTGATTGATAATTTTTTATGATGCCTATTTTAATCATATAAAATGTGAAACTAGATGACTTAGGCATGGTTAATAGCACCCAACCTATAGGTCCTCTTTATTGCTCACTCAACCCTTCTTGGCTAGACTTTCATTGATTCCCAGTCACCGTAGCTTCTTAGACTTATATTTTTTAGACCTAGATAGCCGTCTTAGATCCATATCCATCCCCCCAAGTCTCATCCTCCTAGGATAGTAACACCCAACTTCGACAAGAGCATTATAATTCAAGGGTGTCATATTTTTAATGTTATTGTCCAAGTTCACTTTAGCCTCAAATAGTCAGATTTTTTCAATTCCTTATCTTTTACTCTATCAACCTAATATAATCTCATCTAACCCATGATCATTATTTTCCATATAAAAGGCCATTTAGTATCCATTTAGAAGGGTTGACACTCATTCATAAGAAAGAATGAAGAATACAAGCAAGCACACTCAAGCACTCTTCCTTATTTTATGCATACATCCTTCCAAGACAAATTCAAGCTTATTCAAACACTCATATCAGTCTCTAGTCATCTAAAGTGCATTCTAGTTTTGCATCTAGCTGCATACATTACATAATTTCACCAAACACTTTAAATGGGAGAACTACATTAGCTTCATCCCTCTTCAGAGTATTGGTATGTAGGCAACATGCCCACACACATGGTGTGAAGTAAATGTAGTGTATCCTTTACACACTAACCCCTTCTCTCTTTCCCAATTTTTATACTCAAGTTCAAGTACCAAAATCTCCTAAGGGTTTTGAATATTGAATCAGGCATAAAGTGAGATGTAGAACTATCCATGTTTTGATATTTTATTGATACGATGTCATAGGCCCATCGAAAAAAACCTGTAAAAGACAGACAAACATGATAATAGTGTCGAAAGTGGATAATAGCATCAAAAGTGGACAACAGTGTAGGAAAGTGGACTACAACACCAAGTAGTAGGGTGTTCTAAGTTTTGAGCTCCTATCCAATCTAAAAATATATTTTTGGGTCTTATTTATGATAGTCTGTCATCTCTGCATAATAATTTATAGATCCTTCTTCATCCATTTTTGCCCTAAATAAGATAAGTTTGATTTCTTTACACTTATTACTATTTTTAGAAAAGGTAAAATACATATCTATTTATAAAAATTAGTGGGCTAATTTTGACACATTTATTTGATATTTTACATTTATTCAGACCTTTATTTTTTTAATAATTAAACACATAATTCCCAAAAATAATAAAACATTTGGTGAACTCAACTTACTTTGAATTTCTACAAAAAAAACCCTAGGGCTAATTATTTTTAGTTTTTTACAATTTTTTCTTGATTTAAAAATTTAAAAAAAAAACTATAAATTAATTTAAATATTTTTAATAAATTCACTCAAACCCTAGTTTTCACATACTAGGTCCTATTTTCATACAAACACTTACAAACCACTAGGAAAAATATATTGCTAATTTTAGAAATATTTTCATATTTTTCCTTAATTTTTCAAAATTAAAACTACAAATTTTATATAAAATTTTCAATTTTTTTCACTAATTTTGAAAAAAATCTTTCAAAACCCTAGTTGTATCAAACACATTCTAAGTTATTTTTAGTACTTTTTGCATCATTTTCTAAAAAATTAGTTGCATATCAAACTCAAAAAAATTAATATCAAATTCAAAAGTTCTTAGTATTTTGCAAATAATATTTTTGAAAAATCCTTAGTTGCATATACTATCTCCTTTCTGCTTCTTAAGGTATCACCTTAAATTTATAGCCAGATTACAAAAATAATGCTATGTTATTTACAAATTCTTCTTACATTTCTTGTAAATAACAAAGAAACCATAATGGGCCCGATCATGTACATGAATGATGAAGTCTATCATATGTTAGTACAAAGTTTCATTCTCTACATTTCCTTCTTATTTGTCATTATATGAGATGATGTTCATCAATTTGTTCTTAAAAATATTAATCCATCTCTTACATCACCTCCATTGGAGCCTCTTCCCTGTATTGAGTCATGTTGCATGGTCCATTTTACTCTTCCCCAGGTCACTACCCATTGCCATAGAGTCCAATTGACACCTTTTATTCCTCGACCTCCTTAACCTGTCAATTATCTTTGCTCTCCTCCCATAACAACTACAACTCCTATATGGATAGCAGATAATGTGGTTAGAGATATTACTTGATGTTCATCTATGACTCATCCACCTACATAGGAGCCCCATCACCCTACTATTCCAACCCATCCCAGGCTCAACCAACCAGCATAGGTAGATTCACACAAGGTATATGACATTGTCAATTAGTTGAAAAACACTCTAGCTAAAATTTCAATGTTAGAACTACTTCAAAGAAATAATGTATTCAAGGATATTCTTTATTAGCCACTCACTTAGACTTTTATGCCTCTTGATTTGGAACCTTCTTATTTTGCTTCAATGGTTAATACTCTAAAAACTATAGAAGATGCAATTCATTTTGATAGTGAGGACATGTCTTCTCAGATGGTTATTGATCAAAATTTTCCACTATTCATACAATTAAAAGTCAAAACCAATGCAATCAAGAGAGTTTCAATTGATAGTTGGTTTGAAATAAATTTATGTAATATCACATTCTTACAGGCCATGGGTATAGATTTGGCATCAATGAAAAAAACATATAAGAACATTTAAGGGTTTGATGATATACCATGATAGAATTTGGGTACTATTACTTTGGATATTATGGTAGGCCCAAAAACCCTCCCAACATAGTTCCAGGTCATGCCAGGTCCACTTCACTATAATCTTTTACTCAGATGACCTTGGATACATATTATGGGTGTTATCCCTTCAAGACTCCATTAATATCTGAAGTTTCTCCATGAGGTATATCTATGCACATGTTTAACATACAACTATAAATTTAGATATTATCTAATTAAAAAGTTATCTTTGACTATTTCATCTAATGGGACACCTATCTCATAGTAAAACCATCACTTCATAGCATTTCTCTGGATCAGATGTTAAGCACAAGCTTATACTAAGAGGGGGGGTGAATTAGTATAAGATATATTTTTTTACTTTTGACTATTAATATTAAATCCAAAAACTCAAATTACTCCACAATTAATATATTCAATGTAATCAAAGAATATAATGCAAAACCACACAATGCAAATAGACATAGATTTACATGGAAACCCTTTCAGGAGAAAACCACAAAGAAATATTCCTTATATATATATAACTCTTTTACAATGTTTGCAGGAACCAACCTACTGGAGACACCAATCCCCAAACTAAACACCAACTCATTCAATTTTTGATCACCCAACCACTGGAGAAAATGATCCCCTTCACCAAGCACCAACTTGGCTAATTCATGAGCACCAACCCACAAGAGCACCAACCCCTAGACTATGAGGTACCAACCCCAAGATAAATATATTCCATCATCTATGATTACTTATTCAATAGAATGATGACTTTACTTCTCCTATAGTTTCTCTCTCATTAATTTTCTTATATACTTTTTGCTCTCTTCTCTTTCACAATTCTCAAATAAAATTCTTCATTAAAAATAAATCTACCCTTCATACTTATTTTCTTAAGAGACATTCTATTTCATTTTTTTTTCTTCCTCTCTTCCTTCTCCCTCACACTTATATGATCTTCATTCAAATCAAATGCTTATTATAATTCCACATCTCTTCTCCCTTGTATAGCCTTTAAAGGATGTGTCCCATCAAAGAGATACCTCTTCACCAAAAGATGTGACTGTTGACATTTCTATCAACATTTCTATCAAAAATTATGTTAACATTTCCATCGATATTTTCATTAACAATTTTTTAAACATTTCTATCGACATTTTCATTCACTTCTGACAATAATTCCATTCACTTCCAACAACACTTCCATTCATTTTTGGAAATAATTCCATTCACTTCTGGTAACAATTTTGTTCACTTCTGAACACTTCCATTTACTTCTAGCAACAATTTCATTTGACATTTCCATTCATATCTGTTACAATTCCTTTGACATCAATAACAATTATTCCAATAATCTCCCTCTTTGTCATTGATGGCAACCTTCCAAAAAGATCTTTTTTTCAACTCTCCATCTTCTTTTTTGGAACTCCCCCTTGTTGTCACTCCCATACTACCATTCTCCCCCTTTGACATCAATGGCAAAGGGTCATTCAAGGAGCTTTAAAAAAAAATTAGCTCCCCCTTAACCAATGCTTCTCTCCAAAATCTATCTTATATCTTTGATTCATTAAACATAGTTCTAGCCATCTCTTGAATGGTTTAATTATTACTTTCCACCACTCCATTTTATTGTGGGGTCCTTGAAACTGAGTATTGTCTCTTAATTCCATGATCTTCACAAAACTCAATGAATTCATTTGAAATAAATTCACCTCCTCGATCTGACCTTAGGCATTTTATTTTCAACTCTTTTTCATTTTCTCCTAATGCCTTGAAATATTTAAACTTTTTAAATGATTCTAATTTTTATTTTATGAAAGGCTAACCATGCCATTCTAGTATAATCATGAATGAGAAACATAAATTAGCTCTCACCTTTCATGCTTTCAATTTTGATAGGACCAAAAAGATTTGTATGAATTAGTTCTAGTGGTTTGGTTGTCAAATATTCCTTCATTTTAAATCTTGCTCTGATTTGGTCCCTGTGTTGGAATTTCCTACATAGAGTGATTGAAGGTTTCATTATCTTGGGCATATCTTGCACAACCTATTTTTTGCTGATTTTCATAAGATTATCAAAATTTATGTGCCCTAACCTTCTATACCATAGCCAACTCTCTTCAACTTGACTCAAACACCATTTCTTTCCTCTCATTTCTCCAAGTATGTATAGGTTATTTTTGGTTCTATGAGCATCTGCAACTAATTCTCCTATACCTACCTTCCTTATTTCACATCCTTCAACATAAAATTTAAGTGTGTGTCCTTGATCACACATTTGAGTTACACTCAAGAGATTATGTTTTAATCCTTAAACATATAAAACATTCTCCATTTTTTTTACCATTATCAAGACTCATCATACCTTTTCTAAAAATTTTTGTTGTAGCATTATCACCAAACTTCATTATACCTTTATTCACTTTCTTCAATGAGATAAACTTGCTTTTATCTTTGGTCATATGTCTTGAACATCTGCTATCAATGTACCACTGCTGCCCTTCATCTCATGCATGAAATTCCATTTGAACAAGCATGAATTTTTCTTTATCTTGTTTATCTTCCTCTGACTTCTTTTTCCATATCTTTGTAGGTTCCTTTTTCTTTTCTTTTATATTTGAAGATTTTTTTTTATCCTATTTGGAGAATTTAAACCCACATCTAAAAAAATGTGTTATTTGTCCATAATTTTTACAATTATATTAGATAATAGCATCCTCATTATAGCATGAAAGGGAATCAAATGAATTATAGTTTCTATTAAAGACTTTATGAACACCTTTTCTTGTATTCCTTGCTTCATTATCTCTTGCTCTCTTTTTTCAATCTACCTTCTTATCATTGAAGTGATTACAATAAAATCAATAACCATGAAAGGAACTTCCAAACATGGTCACATTCATATAGCTGGGAACATATGGTCTCTTGATGGTGTTTTCTTCCTTCCAAATTTCATTCTTTGTAGGTTCCTTGAGATTTTTTGCATATCTTTTGGTCTTATTAGTACATTCTTGTTCATCTCCATATCCAAGACCTGAATTATTGAAAAATGATCTCTGATGGTCTAGGATCTCATCTAAAACCTCAATGCTCTTTTCAAATTTTAGATTATTTGTATTGGCTCTCTCTAAGTCTTATTTCAAAGCAACATTCTTGGTCTCACACTTCTTATATTCTTCTTCTTTAATTTTTAGCTAACTTATCAAATCTTCCTCAACTTGTTTAACTTTTTTGATTTGATTTTTTAGATCAATGATTACTTTGTTTGATTCCTCAATGACTTGTGATGTCTTTGCTTTGAAGTCTTGATTTTCTTCTTCATATTTTTAGAGTTGTAACTTTAATTTATGATTCTTCTTCTTAAATGCTTTCATTTCTTCCAACACACAAATATGTTCTTCTTCAAGGTTCAATTCACCTTCTTCTTCCATGTCTTCATCTTCATCTAAAATATCTTTGTTGGTGGTGGCATTTTCTTTTGTAGCCATGAATAAAATCTCTTCATTATCAATCTCAACATCACTTTCTTTGTTTTCTTCAAATGAACTACTATACCTCTTCGAGTATAGGCTTTTATTTTGTTTCTCAAATCCTTTCTTGTCTTTGCTCAACTTGAATCCCCTTTTTACTTTGGTTTGTTTCCCTCATCATCACTATTTCCTTTATTTGGACATTTGACTACAAAATGAACAATTTTGACATAATTAAAACATTTAAATGGTAACTTTCCTTTATATTTTTTTGATCCTTTCTTTAGCTTTCAAATGAATAGAGCTTCATTTTCATCTTCTTCACTACTTAAAGTTTCCCTTTATTCTGGTTCTTTGATCTTCTCTTTCTTCAAGACCTTGAATGATTCTTCCTTCTTCAATTGTCTCTCATATTTGGTTCTCATTTCATATACCATAAGAATTCCATGGAGCTCATCCATTTTCATCATGTCTAAATCCTTCATTTCTTTAATGGTAGAGACATTCACATCAAATCTCAATGGTAGGGATCTCAAGACTTTTTGAAAGATCATAAATTCTTCAATTTTCTCTTCGAGTCCTCAAATGACATTAACAATCTCATTGACATGAAGAAAATACCTAGCAATGTTTTCATCATTATTCATTTTTAAACTTTCAAAATACCTTTGGTGGGTTTGGAGTTTTGCTTTTCTCACCTTACTATCACCTTCATAAATAGTGTTGAGTTTATCCCAAATCTCTTTTATAGATTCACAATGCATAACCTTAACAAACTCATTTTCTAAAAGCCTACATAAGATTGCCTTCATAGATTTTGCATTGTTCTCACTAGCTTTTTTTATAGTGGCATCTATTGGTGTAATTTATGGCATTGTGTATCATATTACCACTGCTTGCCAAATATTGAAACCTAGGGCCATCAAGTAAGTCTTCATCCTTATACTCCAAAATGCATAATTCATTCCATTAAACAAAGGAGCCTTGTTAGTGGAGAAACCTTCTCTCACTTGAGATCCTGCCATATGTGCTTTCCAAGATCTACCTTCTAGTAGTTGTGCTAACACCAAAGGAACCAGCTCTGGTACCAATTGTTAAGCACAAGCTTATAATGAGGGGGGGTGAATCAGTATAAGATATATATATATATATATATATATATATATATATATATTTACTTTAAACTATTAATATTAAGTCCAAAACCTCAAATTACTCTACAATTAATATATTCAAATAAATCAAAGAATACAATTCAAAACCACACAATGCAAATAGACACCGATTTGTGTGGAAACCCTTTTGGGAGAAAACCATGGAGAAATATTCCTTTTATATGTATATATATATAACTCTTTTAAAATGTTTTAAAGAAACAACCTAATAGAGACACCAATCCCCAAACCAAGCACCAACTTGGTCAATTTGTGAGCACCCACCCACTGGAGACACCGATCCCCTTCACCAAGCACCAACTTGGCCAATTCATGAGCAACAACCCCTAGACTATGAGGCACCAACCCCAAGCCAAATCAATTCCATCATTTGTGATTGATTTTTTCAATTAAATGATGACTTTGCTTCTCTTATACTTTATCTCTCATTAATTTTCTTATATACTTTCTACTCTCCTCTCTTTCACAATTCTCAAATAATATTATTCATTAAAAATAAATCTACCCTTCATACTTCTTTTATTAAGAGATATTCTATTTCAAATTTTGCTCTTCCTCTCTTCCTTCTCTCTCACACTTATATGATCTTTATTCAAATAGAATGCTTATTATATTTCCACATCTCTTCTCCCTTATATATCCTTTAAAATATGTGTCCCATCTAAGAGATAGCTCTCCACCAAAATATTTGACCATTGACATTTCTATTGATAATTTTGTTAGCATTTCTATTGACAATTCCATTAACATTTCTATCGACATTTCCATTCACTTTTGGCAATAATTCCATTCACTTTCAACAACACTTTCATTCACTTTTAGCAATAATTATGTTCACTTCTGGCAACAATTCCATTCACTTTTGAACACTTCCATTTACTTCTACAACAATTTCGTTTGACATTTCCATTCATATCTATTACAATTCCTTTGACATCAATGACAATTATTCCAAAATTAGATACACACATATGAGGTTGGTGAGACTAACACTTCCCACATTAATCCACTCATAGTCACACCATCAACACTAGTTCTTTCACTATTCATTGTAACTCTATCCATTTTAGTTACTTCATCAGTTATAGTTCTGACACCTATTACACATCTACCATCACTGATAGTTGCACCAACAGCTCTAGTTGATTCCATAGTTACTCCACTAGTTACAAATATTTTATCAATAGTGTTTTCTTTTACTACTACAGCTAATGAGATTTCTATAGTAGAGTTACCCCTTATGGTAAATTCAAAGTTACCATATGTACATGATGTTGATATAGATTCATAAGATTCTTTAGATGATGATATAACACCCACACTCATAAATAAATATTTGTGTGGATTGAAATTTACACCAATCAGCCCAAGAGATTAACAAGATAACTCTAGAGCTCTCACCCCTCATCCTACATCATTTTTATAATCTCACACTACACTCTCAAGGTATCCTGCACACTCATGACCACATGTAGCTCACTTGGCACATACAGTCCACATGATTAATTCTATAGATAAGAAGTTAATTATTTATATTTAGGTAGGTATCACATAGAATTAGCCTCAGTTCATGTTATAGACACTAATTGATCATGGGATGATCACACTACCTATATTATGACATAGATCTATCAGTAGATTAACACAACAAGATGGTCACCCATTTTTTCCTTTTCATAAGATCGTAGGCAATGATACAAACTCACGTACAACCTTATAGTATAGATTGAATAAACTATAGGATCAAGGTATTATTTATATTATAGCACCACTAATATCACTAGTAACACCAGCTCCACCACTTCCACTAAAATCACTTACCAGCAAGGTTAAACATCCAAGACCAAAATCAATATCTCCACCACCAGAGCAACCCTCATTTTGCCCTCAACATGATGACATCACATACATAACATTTTTAAAATATGATAATACTTATGATGATTATCTTGACACATTTGATGATGGTTGAGATCCTTTCCTCTATTTTCATCCCCAATAGGCTCCATCTTTGGATCCCTTCACACCATTAGCCTAGTTTTTTATATTATGATGTATATACTTGTATATATTTTCTTTCCAATATTTATTGTACATATGGTCTCCTACACTTCTTTTAGATAGTTTAAATATTTTCAAAAAAAAATATACAAAAACATATCAAAAATACCAAAAATATTTTGATTGTATTCATCACCCATGCTTTACATTACTACTATCATGCTAGGATTTATATTTGCTATTTCATGCTATTGTATGTCAATTTTTTACATTACCATGCTTCACTTGATCTTATTTGAGTGTGTGTAGTGACATCAAGATACTTAATTGCTTCATTTTACCCATATATGGGGCATTCTTACTTTTACATTCAAGACATACATTGTTATACATACCCACTAGGGCATCTTCTACATGACTAAACCATCCAGGTTATGCCATTCCTTCACCACATACTCTAATTTATCATGTTGATGTACATTACATTATATCTTATATAGAATACTATATCAACATTTCAATAGTATCTAGCACTTGTGTATCTCTTAGCATATACCTAGTCTTGTACTACACATGTTTTACATACTTTCACAATTACTTTGATTAGTTAGATGTGCTTATATCCTTGTATCTATTACATGCTTTCTCTACTTGTTTAGTGTAGCTTGTGTGATTATATTTTCAATTATAACTTGTCTCTTATTTATGCCTTTGGGAATTTTCCAATATCCTTTGCTTCTTTTTCATGTGTGTGCCTTAGGACATTTTCCAATGTCCATTGTTTGTACTCATCTATGTGTTTGTGTCCTATGTGCCATTTTTTCTTATTTCACTTATATGTGCATGAGGCATTTGAACATGCCTTCTATGCTTCTTTCCAATTTGAGTGATATGTGCCCATGTCCCTTATTTACATGGCCCCTTAGCTCATCTAGTATGCTTCTTAATTGTTTACTTGTTGCTTATCAAATGTGTGCAATTCCAAGATCCATATCATGCATTTTCTCTATCTTTTTGGATGCCATGATGGACATCATGCTCCATCCCTCCAACTAACAACTAAAAATTAACATTTTTAGTTCTAATTTAGTACATTGTACATGCTTTCAAATTGTTATATCTATCTAGGTATACCTTTGTTAATCTAAAAATATCTTGGTACAAACATTTCTATATCTTGAAACATATTGTTAAACATCAAATGTTATATCATATATCTTTTTATAATTAACATATTTGTAGCACTTTTTTCTTCTAAGGGTTGTCATTATAGGTTTATCATTCCTACCCTAAACAGAGGGGGCATAAAATAGGGGATTTGTCATAGCGATAAAACCTCATATAAATTGAAATAATAACATTTAGAATAGTCAAAATATAATTTAGAGGTCGAATCAATCAAATTAGAGTAGAAAAATAAGAATAATCTCATATCAACAATCAGTTTTCACATCAAACAATAGTGCTAGAAATGGATAGTAGTACTAGAAATGGATAGTAGCACCAATAATAGGGGTGTCCATATTTTGGCACTCCTTTTTAGGTATAAAATCACTCAAGGTTTCCAAAAATAGGTAAAATTTTTAGTTCAGGGATAGTTTTTGCACTTCCAGATCCTTCAAATTTAGTAGTTTTAGCATAGTTTTCTCAGATATAGGGGGTTATCATGCATGGCATGATGGTTTTCACTTTTAGTTTATATTAGGTGGTTGGAATAACTTCTAGATCAAATACATGTTCCAGATATCAATGATTGGGGGATTTTGTTTCCATGTTTAGTTTATTCTAGGTATTCTTAGTAGTTGCATGCCTTACTCCATCTATAAGTGGTTAGATTCACATTCAAGTTAAACTTTCATATAAGTTTAGCTTTTTAATTACCCAATTTCTTGATTTGGCTTTCATATAATCCTAGTACATCAATTTTAGAGTGGATTTCATTCAAGCCTAATATCCATCTTTCAAAATGGCTAAGAGTGCCTTAGTTTCTAGGACATATTCAGATATCCATGCCATAGTGTCATATTTCCATCACATTTATGGGCTCCATGAGCCATCTCATATGACATATATTATATAATTATATAACTTCATTGATTCACTTCATAAGGCAATGATGGAACTAAAGGTCTAGCCTTTGTATTCTTGAGCCATCTATTTAGAGGGATTAGACACATGGTCTAGACATTGATTAACACGTGCATTATTTGTTAACTTCACTTAGTTGGAAATAATGGAGCCAAAGGGCTAGAATTTGCATTCTTGAGCCACATTTTATAGAATTAACCACTTAGATCTATTCATGATATTACTCTTGATTCATCACTTACTCAGCATAATCTAGCATCACAATAGATTCACACATCATAGTGTGCTCTCTCTATACACATCCAAAATCACATAGCTTCATGAGATTTTCTCTTACAAGTAAGTTTAAGTATGCTTTCTATTTTTCCTTTATCCTAGTATTTCACTTTGTTGCATCATTAGAAATAAGTGGGGCAAATTTAATCATATAAAATGCAAAATTGGATGACTTAGGCATGGCTAATAGCACCCAACCTATAGGTCCTCTTTCTTACTCAGTAAACCCTTCTTTTCTATATTTTCATTGATTATTAATCACCTATAGCTTCCAAAAATTAGATTTTTGAGACCTAGGTATCCCTCTCAAACCTAGATCCATCCCCCTAAGTCTCACCCTCCTAGGACAATAGCACCCAACTTGGATAGGAGCACTAAAATTTAAGAGTGTCCTATTTTCAACACTATTGTCCACATTCACTTTAGCCTCAAATGGTCATATTTTCCTGATTCCTTATCTTTTCCCATGTTATCCTAATACAAGATCATCTAACCCATGATCATCAATTTCCCTTTAAAAGGCCATTTAATGTCCATTTAGAAGGGTTGGCACTCATTCATAGGAAAGAAGTAAGAATACAAGTAAGCACACTCAATAAATCTTCCCTATTATCTATATATATCCTTCCAAGACCAATTCAAGCCTATTCAAGCACTCATACTAGTCTCTATTCATCCAAAGTGCATTCTAGTTTCACATCTAGTTGCATAAATCACACAATTACACCAAACACTTCAAATGGGATAACTACATTAGATTGATACTTATTCAGAGTATTGGTATGTAGGAAATGTGCCCACACATGGGGTTTTAAGTGTGTCTAATGTATCTTTTACACACTAACCCCTTCTCTCTTTCCTAGGTTTGATACTCAAGTTCAAGTACCAAGAAATCCTAAGGGTTTTGAAGATTAAATCAAACATATAGTGAGCTTTACACAGACCTAAGTTTTGATATTTCACTACCAAGGTGTCACAATATTACCAAATAAAACCCAAAAAATATATACCATTAGGACAATAGTGCCAAAAGTGGACAACAACATTGAAAGTGGACAACAGTGCAGGAAAGTGGACTACAACACAAAGTAGTAGTTTATCCTAAGTTTGGTGCTCCTATCCAACCTAGAAATAGATTTATAAGTCTTATTTATGATATTATTCCATTCCTAAACAAAAATTTCCAAACCCTACTTCATTTGTTTCATCCTATAATAAGCTAAGTTTGATTTCTTTACACTTCTTACTATTTTTAGAAAAGGTAAAATACATATCTATTTACACAAATTAGTAAGATAATTGAGACACCTTTATTTACTAATTTACATTTACTTAGACCTTTATTTTCTTAGTAATTAAACTCCTTAATTATAAAAAATAGTAAAACACCTATACTCAAGCAAAAAATTGTCATCAAACTGGTCTATCTAAAATAGGAAAGTTTGTGTAAAGAGAAGTAGTGAGATTGGTCTGTAAGACCAATATTGATATATTAACATGTAATATATCATTTAAAATATGATATAATGATGATAAAGGTTCAAAAAAACCCATTTTAGAATCACATAAGTGTTCCCACAAGTGTTTTAATAGTTGATTTTCTTGATTGTGTTTTTGTTGCTATAGGCAACTTTTTGTGTGTATGTGAAAATGATGATTATGAGTCATTTTACACTAAGGTAAAGGATTTAATTAAATTTAATGTGTTAAAAAGGACTCATAAGATCATTTTAATGTATTTTATTCATTTTAAGTCCATGTTCACGTATGGAGAGTCAAATGCATTTGACTATTTGTTAATAGTGTTTGGTGGTTCTGAGTAAGCCATTTGTAGGAATGTCCTAAGGCCTTTTGGCCTGTGTGGTGAAGAAAAAATCATTTTGGGATGAATTTTAAGTCAAAAGTATCATATTAATAATATTTTATGTGTGTTTTATGTGGTAAATTTTTTTATATGGTTCAATTTTTCAAGATAGACTTTTTGGCAGTGAGAAGGCCTAAAAGCGAGTAGACCTAATTGGATGGTTCAAGGTGTGAAATGAAGTAAATTGTGTTGGGAAACTAATAAGATATTAGGAGGGATATATTATATTATATTTTAATTATTTTTAATATATTTTTTTAGGCTTAATTTATTTTAAGGAGGTCTAAGTGAAACATGTTCTTAGGGAAGTCCTAATTGCATTAGGTCTCTGTTAGGCCTAATGGTGGTTTCAGCCCTTAAGGGTAATGACCAACCTATGTAATGTCTTTTTAAATTTTGATACATGTGTAATGATATATTTAAATAATAATACAAGTATTTTTATATTATTTTTTGATAAATATGGGTATGATAAATAATCAAGTATAAAGTCAAGGCCTAATAAGCCTATTTTGACTAGTTAGAATATCAAGCTGTTTGAGTGAAGTGTATAGTGTTTTGGAGAATATTTTAAGAGCTTGAAGATCATTAGAGAAATAATTTAAATATTTCATGAGTATATAACTATATTTTTTCAATTTTTTATCAAGGTCGTCTAACCTATTCTACCAAGTAGAAGGTTAATTGAGCAAGAAGGCCTAATAGGTTATTTGAGAGAGAAAAAGTGTGAGAAGAGAAAATAGAGGAGATCATCTTTAGTTGATCAAGAAATAGGTGTCCAAGTATGATCTTATATTCAAGGTATATAATTTTTTTCTTGGTTTCCTAAGGATTTGGAGCCTTCTTTCAAGTTGAATCTTGCTAAAGGCTAGTTGAGTGGGTGCTTAACTAGTAAGGGGTTGGTACTCTTTGTGGGGTTAATGCCTCACTAAAAGTCTAAATCATTGCTTATAAGATAGTAGTCCAAGTTATGCATTAGTGGTTTTTATTTCCCTATAGAATTTCCAATATATATTTCATGTCCTTATGGTGTTTGATTTCATATATTCTTATGTATGCACTAATTAGTGAATGTATATGAATGAATGCTTCATAAATGTTAAGTGATTTTGAAGGACTATTTTAATACAAGTAATTCTCCTCCGCTCTCAGTATTTGTACTTAAAATAGACCCTCCAATAATGATTACTCATGGTACTATGGAAAGTGTCATGAGGTATGTATAAGGTGGTTTTTTACAATTGTCATGGTGTAGGACACATTGAAAAATTATGTCCTAACAAGGTTAGAAGGTCATCAAGTCAAAATAGAAGGTTTGAAGCCTCTAAAGTGATATAAAAAAGACAAATGAATGTTTGGAAACTAAATATAATTAATATGAGTCATTATCAGTCTATAAGATCAAGTGGAAATGCATGATGCTCTTAAATAAGTAATTATAGATATTTTGGAGTTCAGTAAATATGTTGAAATTGTTGCTCATAAAGTTGACCTATCTAGTTCATATGATACAATGAAGGTGTAAGGTTGTGAAATTGGTCTACAAGACCAATATTGTCACTTGATCATGGTATATTTATATTTTATAGTTATAGAATGATATTGTATGATCATCCACATGCATCATGGGTATCTGAAAGTGTATACACAAGTGTTGAAAGTCATTATCCCCATGACTATGTTTGAAGGTAAACTGACAGATCTAAGTAAGCAAGTAGTAGTGATGAGTTGGATGATATATACCATTAAATAAATCATATAATGAACATTATGTTTTTCTTAGAAAATTAATAATCTATTAATTATTGAATAATATTTCAAATTAGTGAAATTGAATAAAATGGTAAAGCCAAAATGGGTTGACTAGTTCAGATTTGATTGTGTTTACTAAAGATAAAAGATTGGTCTATAAGACCAATATTCGGCATTAGACCTTGAAATATTTTTCATTGAGAGTGATAAAAATATGTAAAATAATTTATATAAGGTGTCATAATCTATAGTAATTTTTCTTTAGGAATTTAAGTTCAAGTTTTCATGACTGTGTTTTGAGACCAATTGGTAGATCTGAGTGGGCTACTTGCAAAGAAGGGTTTAAGTATTTTTACCCTAAGTTATGAATTATAATGCACATAGTGATGAACCTAAGGTAATTTATCTTATTTATATGTATTTTTTCCATGGTTTTTTTGAAAAATTGTGTTTGTACTTCAATTTTTCAAAAAAAACTTTTTGGATATGCACAGGCCTAATATGAACAGTACTAATGATGTGCTCCAAGTAGTGGTTTGAGATTAAAAAACAACTTTGAGCCTAGATGAACTCATAAAAGTTATATTTAGATGAAATATGATGTTTATCTACCATGTAAAGTGTTTTAATGTTTTCCAATAATAGTAAAGGGTAATGTGTGCAAAGAAGTCCTAATGGGATTAGGTCTCCATGAGACCTAAAGGAGAGATAAAGCCTATTTGAAAAAGGAGAGACATAAAGGTACTCTAATAACATTTTGTCCATGTTTATGAGATAACCTAATAAAAATTTCATGTCTGATAAAATAATGTAAGGATGTTTATCAGACTAAGAAGGAGATGAACAAGAATCTTTTATAAATACTAGGCATTTATAGGCCTATTAGAGTGTTTAAAGTGTAAGCAAATAAGCTATAATATTTCAAAGAATAAATAGGTATTATAGACCATAAAAATAGGATAGAGGATCAATTATGATTATTTTACATAATTTATATGTATGATTACCAAGGTCATATGACTTAATCAAGTCAAGAAGAGGGCTAGTTGAGCGAAGAAGGCTAGAGACTAGTTTTGAGAGGGATATAAGTGTGTGAAGAGCTAAAGAAGGAAATAATAGTTTGGTGTGCGTGAAAAAAGTTATTATAAAGGTGATGAAGTTTTTTAGGTGGAAAATTTGGTTTTAATTCATCTATGAGTTTGGTGCCTCACTAAAATTAGGTGCTTGATAAAGCCTAGCTGAGTTGGTGCTTAGCTAGTTCAGGTTGGTGCTCCATGTGAAGTTGGTGCTTCACTAAAGTTTATGTTTGTCTTATAGGACTATAATCCATTTTCATCATTAGTGGGTTTTATTCCCCCTAAGGGTTTCCCACATACATATTGGGTTCATGTGTTTCATACTTTTATGGATTGGTGTTTATGATTGCTAAGATGTACATGTTTGTTTATATGATGTATGATTGCATAATTAAGATTGTATAAGAAAGTTTTTAAAGATGGATTCACCCCACCCTTCTTAGTATTTTTCCTTCCAACCTATAGTACCATATTCAATACATTGATGTGTGAAATATGTTTATAACAATAGAGTAGTTATAGTCTTGAGTATCTAATATGAGTATCCTACTGATCTGGAGATGTTTGCTTCTCCACCCCCACTTCCACAAAAATAATTTATACATCTTATTCTAGTTTAATGTACTCAATTAGTTCATACTAAGGTAATTATCTTTCCTAGATGACCAGTACTTCAGTGTCTATTACATCAAAGGTCTATTCTAACACAACAAATATTGCCTACTATGTTATGCTTTAGTCTAGTTCTATAGGTTGTTATGTGTGTTCCATAGTGAACACAGGCACATTATTATAATAAAAAATAAAATCCACATAATACTATGATTAATAGGGTTACATGATCATATGGTTTATGATGACCATGATGGATATGTTACAACATGACATTATTTCTCATATTTTGATATAGATACACATGTAGTAACATTATCATGACATGTAATATTCGCCAAATTTGACACAAGACCTACATGTGAACAACACATTAAGGGGATCATTGGTTATCATTACACAATTCTAATTAAAATCATGTGTGTGAAAGAGAGAGAGATAAATCATAAAGAAATCATGAAAACCAGTAATACATGTCATGCATAGGTCCTAGTTTTTGATTTTTTAGTGTATATATATACACTCAAAAAATAAAAAAACTAGGACCTATGCATGACATGTAATACTAGTTTACATGATTAATTTATGATTTATCACATATGGCAGATTACCTATCTATTTTTTCTATGCACATGAATTTCACAGTATACATGAAAGATATGTAGGACATACATGTTATATATGACATGGACACTTAGATGTAAGACATTCTTACACCTATGGGATACCTTCCTATGTTGGGGGCATGCTTAAATTAGGTAAATTTTGGTAATATTGATATATTTCTATCCCTAAGATAAAAAGACTCAACCCTTGCTCAAAACACTTGATAGTGTCCTTGGTCATCTTCATGAGTTCTTGTGATGCCATAACAGTCCAGAAGAGGGTCATTTATCTTTAAAACCATGGGTAGTAGGTTAATATAATACATTTATGCCATGAGGTACTACGGTAATCACCCTTTCACCCTATGAGAACTAATTTAAGATTTCATTTTGTGTTGACTATGTCTAAGGGTCTATAATAAGTCTTGATATGGTCCTTATGATCTAAAACCATGCATCATAAGGTGATCTATGATATTTTAGTCCATAGCCAATCATATGTCCATTTGAGCATGCCAAGAACCTATAAAATGGGGAAAAATTCAAGAGATTAGGTGACAATATGAATAAGGATGGTAATCCTTGTTTAAATCCTTGGCATAATTTAAGGTTATTTAGCAAATGTTAAAGTATTTTATTTAATTGATGTTTCATTCAAAATCATGCATATTTTTCCTTATAGGGGTGTCTAAACCACGTGAATAGTATTATTATGGACCCTAAGACATCATTAAGTCATTATCAAGGGTTAAAAATATCTAAAAGTGTTGTATTTCCATCATAATATCATTGTAAGGCAGTTTTATATGTGAAATGAGGTCTTTTTAGAAGTCAAACACATTTCATTCACCAAAAAGGGGCCCACACATGTGAAAACATGACCTTTAAACTTCCTTCCATATGTCTCTTTGATTTGAAATCATATTCAACTCCTCATTTCCCTCCACTTTTCCTCCAATGGCCTTTCAAGATTTCAAACTCAAAAAAATGTAGAAAATGATGTTTTATGGGTGTTTTTAGGACTTGTATAGATTTGTACAAACATGTCAGTGTCAGAAGAGGTCAAATATTTTATGGGGATCCCTTACAAGCATGTCATAGAATAATCCATGTCTCAAATGTGTATAAAAAGGTATGAAATGTATTTTAATTTCCATCAAGCTTTTGGTAAGCTCACAAGGGCTAGTTTGAGTTTGATGGTATAGTCCATGCAAGGGGAGCCAGAGCCTAAGATCTTAGCTAGAGGTAGGGTACCTAGTGGGATTGAAATTAGTGGAATTGGTTTCTAGGTCAAATACTTGAGATTTATTAACAATCAATAATACCCCTACGTGGTCTTAATCCCCTTATAAACCCCATGAGCTCAGTTGCAACCATATTTATGTAAATTTTGAGCTTGTTGTGATAGTTTACGCATGGAAAAAGGTCTATAAAATATTTTCAAGTGTATTAGTCCCCTCTAATCATGTTATCATGACACTTATAGTGTTATTGTTGACATGTTGTTGCCATTGATGTCAAAAGGGTGCATCTTGTGAAGGTGCATGGTGAGTGGTCTTTGAGGTATGAGCTTGTGGACTTCATGTGACAAAGAAGCCATGTGACAAGATGAATTTTAAGGCAAGAGATAATTTGAAGGAAACTAATGTCTATTCTATTGGTTGATGTCAAGGTTAATTTCAAGGTTTAGGTTAGCTTGAAGTTGTCAGTGTTGTCACAAAGAGGTATGATGGTCAAGTGAGCATTGAATCATGGTTATGAGGCTTTAGGTCTACATGAGGTCATGAGATAATGTTGATTATAAATAATATTATTTTAGTGGTGTGAGAGTGTTATCTAAAGAGTTTTCTTATTTGATATCATTGAGTTAAGAATCTTTGAGTACTAGTTCTTGAGTACAAGGTTTCTTAAGACACCTAATCTAGACCCTATGAGAAGGTGTGCATAGTGAAAGTTGGCAAAGTAAGTAAGAAAAATCTTGTTATAGGTTTTTTTTTCTATGTTTTACCATGTAATTAAATTTTAGATACTTTTAAAGTGTTTCAAGGTCATTCGTCAAGTTTTAATTACTTAAGAAGTCTAGTCATGGCATTAATCATGACATATAAAGTCCTTATGAGAAGGTATGATTATGGTGACTTGGTGATATCATTAAACACAATAAGGAGTGGTTGTATTAGGTTTATTTATCATGTATGTGAGACATTGGATCAGTAATGAGAGTTTCAAGGTGAGCCTATAGGAGTAGGACCTTTAGACCAAGTCTACATCTAGACCACTCCTAGACCTTACCTAGCCTAATGAAGCATCATGATCTATTATAAAGACATATAAAGGATGTATGTCACTATTTAATAATGATAAATTTTGAATAATTATGTTAGTGAGGTGTAAAGTGTATGGAAAGAGGCATGAAGATTAGTTTTAAGGCCTAATGTGTTTTGTAGGTCAAAGTCTAGAAGAGCAAAGAGAGAGAATGTGGCCTAATGAGGGGTCATGATCAGATTTCAAGGTGTTTGAAATAATGTAAGATTTTTCAAAGGTGATATATGTTTTTAAAAGTTTATTCATGTATTTTTAGGTCATATTTTGAAGGACAAGGCATGAAAATTTGTTTAAAGGTCTCTCGAGTACACAAAATGAAGAGTTCTCAACTCGAGAAGGATTTTCTTATGCTCATTAGCTTGTCAAACCTTTTCATCAGAACCTAAACCATTAATGGTATATGGGGAAGGGTCATAGATCAAAATTATAGGTTTTTTTAATATTTTGGGGCTATGCTTTATGAATGATTGTTAAGAATAGAAACATGTTTAAACCCTAATAAGGACCCACTATTGAAGATGTTGATTAAAAGTGCCTGGAATGGATTTTTATTCTAAATTAAGCTATTTTATGTTGTATTAAACTCTCCCAGGTACCTCCAAGTGTAATTTAGTTATTAAGTGTGTGAGTAGAGCCTACAAGGATGTGCTAATTTCAAATAGATTTATTATAGCAATCAAATTTGACCAAGTTAAAGTATGCAAATGGATGGAGGATGAACCATGAGACTCATGTTTCATGTATATTATAGTTTATGGATATAATATATCCCTAAAGTGTGATAAACTATTCATCCAATTTAGCCAGTTGTTAACAAGACAAATGGTGCAAAATAGTGAAAAATCTAAGAAATAATGAAAAGATGATTAGGAATGTGTTTTCATGATAAGATGATGAAATCGAGTACATGGATATGTTTTTAAGTAATTTTAAGACATGTTCATGTTTGGTATAACTTTTAGAAGTCGGTAAATATAGTGAAAAAGTTGCTCACAAGTTGACCTATCTAGTTTATATGAGATAGTGAGATATAAAGGTCATAATATTGGTCTGTAAGACCCATATTTACCATTTTACCATATTATATTTTTATATAATTATCTCATAAGATCATCTAAATTCATCACAAGTCATTGAATATGTCTATCCAGGTGTTAGAGGTCTGAGTCACCATGATTGGTCTTTAAGGAAGACTAATAGTTCTGAGTGAGTGAGTTGAAGAGGTGTTTTTAAGGCTCTATGCACTAATTTAAAGTATATAATGCATATGGTGTTGGTATTTTTGACTTTAAATTAATTTTTGTAATTTTTTAAATATTGGAAATTAGTATAAGAGGTTGAATAGTTGAAGTCAAAATGGCTTGTCTGGTTCATGCAAGAATGTGTGAGATAAGGTCAAAAGTTGGTCTACAAAACCAATGTTGGATATTAGAGACTATGATTTTTATGATTGAGGTTATTTTAAATATGTTATATAATCATTTTAATTTATTTATAATCATTTAAAAATACACTTCACATTTTGGATGTTAAGTAGTTTCATGACTAGTTTTTGATTGTCTTGATAGTTCTAAGTGAGCATACTAAAGAGATGAGTTTAAGCCTCTTTACCCTAAGTTGAAGTGTTTAAATCATATGGTGATGATGATAACATAATATATACTTTTTATATTCACTTTTTTTTATCATTTTTGAGTGGATTAAGTGAGTTTGAGCTTTAATATTGAAAGGCATATTTTTGGTGTACACAAGCCTAATAGGACTAAGTACTAATGAGGTGTTTCAAATAGTGATTTGTTGTAAAATGTCTTATTGAGCCTAGAATACATTATTTGGGGTATATTTTATTGTTATATGATATTTTTATATCATGTGTGTATTTTTAAAGTTTTCCAAGGAAGTCAAAGTTTAACATGTCTTAAAGTAGACCTAATGGAATTAGATCTCCATGAGACCTATAAGTGAAATGGGGTCTAATAAAGTTATGATATACCAAGAGGGACTCAATATTCAATTGAATAATTTTTATTATATGTTATAATACTTATTCCATGTATTACCTAAGAATTTAAGGGTGAGTAATTAATTAAATGGGATATGAACAAGAAATGGTATATATACAAGATAGTTTTAGGCCTATTTGAGAAAGTAGAATGTAAGAAAATGAAATAACATGTTTTTGAGTAGGAGGTATTATATACCAATATAAGAGTTTAAATTATATGTAATAAATATTTTAAAGTGTGTTTTCATATGAATATCAAGGTCATATGACCTAATTTTTCTTAAAGAGACCTAATTGAGTGAAAAAGCCTAGAAGGCAATTTGAGAGAGATAGAATAGTGAGAAGAGCTTAATAAGGTGATCATAATATGTTATGTGAGAAACAATATTTTATAAATTTAATCAAAAAATGTAGGTAGATAGTTTTATGTTTAGTCATCTAAGGGGTTGGTGTCTCCTTGCAGGTTAGTGCCTACTAAACCATAGTTAAGTGGGTGCTTGACTAGTTAGGGTTGATGTTCCATATAGATTTGGTGCTTCATTAAAGACTAGTTTTTGTATTATAGGATTTTAGTCCATTTGTATATATAATTTGGTTTTCATACCCTTGAGGGTTTTCCACATATGTAATATGTTATCTTATTTCATGATCTTGTATGGTTACATATGCTTTGCTAGATGTTCATGTTTGTTTGAATGGTTCATGTATGATTAAGTGGAATCGAATGAATTTTTTGAATAAACTGATTCACCCCCCCCATATCAATTATTTTGATTCCAAAAAATGGTATTAGAGCATTTCCTTTTAATTATGTCTAAAAACCTAAAGTATATCCTAGAAGTAAGGATGGCTAGTAGTCAAGTTAAAGGAAGTTTCTATACTAGCAAGGACATATTCTTAAATAGGACTAATCATGCATTTTGGAGCATCATAATGAGGACACATATAATGTAAATGGTCTATGACATATGGAAGTTAGTTTTGGATGGATACACTCCACCTCCTACACCACCAACTGATGCATCAAGCAAAAAGGAAAGTGAGAGAAATTCTAAGGTAATGAATGCCATTCTATGTGGCCTATCAAAGGTAGAATTTGTGAAGGTTATGCATTGTGAGTTAGGAAAGGTGATATGAGAATTTTAAGAATATATATGAATTAGACACCAAGGTGAATATGGCTAAATTATAGATTCACAAAAGGCAATTTGAAAGTCTAAATATGAAGGAAAATGTGAGAATTTCATCTTATATGCTAAGTATTGATGAAGTGGTCAATGTCATTAGAATATTAGGTGAAAAAGTGAAAAAGTCTATAATTTTTCAAAATATATTGAGATCACTAACTCTTAATTTTGATTCTAAGGTGTCTATAGTAGAAGAGATTTAAGATTTGGACAAACTAGACATGGATGGACTTCATGGCATCTTGACTACCTATGAGATGAGAATAAATGAAGGAAGACCTCCCAAGAAGGAATCAACATTCAAAGATGATAAGAAGTCAAAATACTAGAAGGTCAAGGATGAGGTATGTTCAGATGTTGATGATGATGAAATGATAGCCATATTTGCTAGGAAATTATGGTTTGGATCTGGTAAGTACAAGGGTAAGTTTCCTTTCAAATGTTTCAACTATGGTAATATTTGTCACTTTGAAATAAGTGTCCTAACAAGGATAATATTGAGCATGATGAACATCATGGAGATGATAATAAGTTCTATAATCTTGATATAAACAAGAAATATTTTAGGAAGTATGAAGGTAGGAAAGGGTCATTCAAGAATAAGAGAAGTTTATATACCAAACAAGATAATAATTCATCTAATGTAAGTGACACAAGAACATATGATAGTGATGATGACAGTAACAAAAATGAACATGATAATAATTAAACCTTATTCATGGATATAGAAATAGATAACGATTGTTTTCTCAAAAGAGAAAGGCCTTACTGATGATGAATAATTAGATGAAGAAGAGGCTAAAGTGAACCTCAAGGTAGAATTGGTAAGTAATCTAGAGGAGTTGAAGTTCCAAAGAAAGAAGAATCACAAAATAAGATCATTAGTAAAGGAATATGAAGAGAAAATTGGTTTTTTTGAAGAGAGACTGATTAACACACCCAAGGAGCATGATGAGATCATAAATCAAGTTGAAACTCAAATAGAGATAGTAACTTATAGCCTAAAGGTTAAGGAAGAAGAATGCATGAAGTATGAATAAGAAATAGTGTCCTTAAAGTTAGATTCGGATCAAGGATATAGCAAGTTGAAGACCTATATGAAGTTTGAAAAGAGTATGGATGAACTATATAACATCTTAAATAGTCAGAAGTCTATAAGTGATAAGATAGGTCTTGATTTCAAAGAATACCAAAAAGAGGCAACTCAAATGAAGGAGAAGGCTAATGAAAGAAAGAAGGCCAACATGAAGAAACTAATTAGATAGCCTAATGCTATGAGTTATTTAAATTCATTCAAAGGTTATTATTTTTTATGAAATCAGTTTGGTCATAGAGTAATAAATTGTAGAAGACCCTCTAAAAATGGATATGCATGGGATTATAAAAGAATCATCAGTCAATAGGTATGAATGAGGTTATTATCTATAATTTTTATAATGTGGGACACATTGTAAGATTATATCCTAATAAAGTTAAAAGGGCATCAAGTCAAAATAAGAGGTTTGAATCCCCTAGAGTGTAAGAGAGAAGGCAAATGAATTTATGGAAACCAAACATAGTAAAGGTGAGTCATGATCAATTTATAAGCCCAAGTGGATGTTTGTTATGGTAGAGCATACAAATCTAAAATCAAGTTAGGAATGTTTTTTATAATCAAACTTTTGATAAAGAGGTCAAACCTAAAGTTCCAATCAAGCCTAAAAAGATTTTAAAAGATATCTAATCTTGTGAGCGCATGGAGTTCTATGAATCTCCTGTGTTTGTGTTATTTTAGTTCCCTATGGAAAGAGGTGACTCCATTAGGCTTTATGGAAACACTCTTCAGTTAGAAGAAGCATGGTGGATGCTTGGTTTGATATGGATCTATTGAGGTTGTTCATAAGCTCCAAGTTTAGTTGTTGACAAGTATAGAAGAATTTTTTAGAGTAGTTGCCAAAGAGGGAAAATGAGTGGTTTCATAAGTTGTAGTGTATATGACCCTTTGTCATTAATGTAAAAGGAGGATATTTACCATATTGGGGGAGATGGGAGTGATCAAATAGAAGAATTTTTTGCCATCAATGATAAAGGGGGAGTTTTTAAGCATGTTTTTTTCATTGATGTTAAAAGGGAACATCTTATGAAGGTGCATGGTGAGTGGTCTTTGAGGTATGAACTTGTGTGTTTAATTGGACAAGGAAGCCATGTGATAAGATATATTTGAAGGAAATATATAATTTTAAGGTGAGAGATAATTTGAAGGCAAATAATGTCTTTTTCTTTGGTTGATGTCAAGGTTTAGGTCAGCTTGAAGTTGTTAGTGTTGTCACAAAAAGGTATGATGGTCAAGTGAGCATTGAAGCAAGATTACCAAGCTCAAGGTCTGCATGAGGTCATGAGAGAATGTTGACTAGAAATAAGATTGTTTTAGTGGTGTGAGATTGTTATTTGTTTGATATCATTGAGGTAAACATGTTTGAGTGCTAGTTCTTGAGTTTCAGGTGTCTTAAGAAGCCTAGTCTAGACCTTGTGAGAAGGTGTGCATAATGAATTTTAGTTAGTTAGGTAAGAACAATATTTTGAGAGTTTGTTTAGATTTGTATTACCATGTAAGTAAAAATTAGATACTTTAAGAAGTGTTTCAAGGTTAATTTTCAAGTTTAAATTGCTTAAAAAGTCTTGTCATCGCATGTAAAGTCCTTATGAGAAGGTAAGATTGCACACAAGAATGAGAGTTTGTATGAGGTTTCATGATCATGTATGTGAGATATTGGATCACTCATGAGATTCATAGGGTGAGCCTACAAGATTAGGACATTTAGACCACTCCTGGAACCTACTTGAACTAATGATGCACCATGATCTATTATCAAGACATATGAAGAAAGTATGGAATTTTTTAAGCATGAGAAAGGTTTATTAATTATGTGAGTGATGTGGATATTACATGGAAAGAGGTACGAATGTCAGTTTTAAGGCCTAATGTGGTTTTCATGTCAAGGTATAGAACAATAAAGAGAGATAATGTGGCTTAATGATGGGTCATGATAATATTTCAAGGCGTTTGAGCTCATGTAAGCATTTTCAAATGTGAGGTATGTTTTTTTAAGTGTTTTCATGTAGTTTTAGGTCTTAGTGTGAAGTAAAAGGCATGAATATTTGTTTAGAGGTCTTTCGATTGCACATAATGAAGGGTTCTCAACCCAATAAATATTTACTTGTGCTCAATAACTCATAAAACATTTTCATGGTAACCCAAGCTATTAATTATATATTTGGAAATGTCCTAGATCAAAATTCTAGGGATTATTTTTGGATTGAGGGGCTATGCTTTATGAATGATTGTTAAGAATGGAAATAGGTTTAAACCCTCGTAGAAACCTAATAAGGACCCAATGTTGAAGATGTTGATAAAAAGTGCCCATAATGGATTGGTATGATTAAGTAAGATATTGGAGGTTGTAATTACCTTGAAGTTTAATTCATTATCAGGTGTGTGAGTTGATCCTAAACAAAAGTGGTAATTTCTTGGAGATTTATTGTCATAGTTAGATTTGACCAAGTAAAAATATGTAAATGGATGGAGGATGAATTTTGAGACTCGTGTTTAATTTACATTAAGGTTTATGGATATTTTCTATCCCTCAAGTGTGCTAAACTGGTCATCCAAGTTAGCTAGTCGCTAATAAGCCAAATGGTACAAAATAGTGAAAAACCCAAACAATAGTGAAAATATGATTAAGAATGTTTTTTCATGATAAGATGATGAAATAAATTAAATATATATTTTTTTCAATAATTTTAAGACATGTTTATGTTTGGTATATGTTTTGGAGGTCAATAAATATAGTGAAAACATTGCTCACAAGTTGACCTATCTAGTTTAGATGAGATGGTGAGATATAAAGGTCATCAAATTAGTTTGTAAGAACAATATTTTCCATTTAAACATATTATATTTTTATATAATAATAATATAATTATTTCATAGGATCATATACATGCATCATAAGTCATTGAATATGTCTATATAGGTGTTGGAGGTCTGAGTCACTATGACTGGTCTTTGACGAAGACTGGCAGTTCTAAGTGAGTGAGATGAAGAGGTGTTTTTGAAGTATGTAATGCATATAGTGTTATTTTTTGTGACTTTAATTTAAATTTTTTGAAACATTATAATTCATTACAAGAGGTTTAAAATTTGAATTCAAAATGGCTTGTTTGGTTCATGCAAGAATGTATGAGATAAGGTCAGAAGATTGGTCTAAAAGACCAATGTTTGATATTAGATATTAAGTTTTTTTATGATTGAGGATGTTATAAATATGTTATATAATATTTTAAATTTATTTAGAATCATTTAAATTTTCCTTTTAGGTGTTTGATGTCAAGTAGTTTTATGACTAGTTTTTGATAGTCCTGACAATTCTGAGTGAGCATACTAAAGAGATGAGTTTAAGCCTTTTTACCATAAGTTGAAGTGTTTAAATAATATGGTGATGACAATAAGTTCATATATAATTTGTATATACACTCGGTTAATCATTTTTTAGTGGCTTAAGTGATTTTGAGCTTCAGTATTGAAAGGTATGTTTTTAGTGTACATAGGCCTAATAGGACTAAGTACTAATGAGGGATTTCAAAAAGTGATTTGTTGTAAAATGTTTTATTAATACTAGAGGAAATTATTGGAGGTATATTTTATTGTCATGTGATATTTTTATGATATTTTTGGAGTTTTAAAAGTTTTTAATGAAGGCAAAGTGTAACATGTCCTAAAGTAGACCTAATGGAATTAGGTCTCCATGAGATATAAAAGTGAAATGAGGTCTAATAAAGTTATGATAGACCAATAGGGACTCAAAATTAATTTTAATCATGTTTATGATATGTCATAATAACTATTTCATTTCTGACCTAAGATTTTAAGGGTGATTATCTGACTAAATGAGATATAAATAAAGAATGGTATATATATAAGATAGTTGTATGCCTATTTGAGAAAGTAGAATGTAAGCAAATGAAATAGCACATTATTAAGCATAAGTAGGTATTTTATACTATAATAAGAGTGTAGAGGATATATAATTAATATTTTAAAGTGTGTCTTCATATGAATATCAAGGTCATATGACCTAATCTATCTTTAAGAGACCTAGTTGAGCGAAGAATCCTAGAAGGTAGTTTAAGAGAGACAAAAGAGTGAGAAGAGATAAATAAGGTGATCAACATACATTATGTGATAAAAAGGTTTTTTAAAGGTGATAAAAAGTTTTATGTGGATAATTTGGTGTGATTAATCTATGGGGTTGGTGTATCCTTACAAGTTGGTGCTTGTTAAAGCCTAGTTGAGTGGGTGCTTGACTAGTTAGGGTTAATGCTCCATGTGGAATTGGTGCTTCACTAAAGATTGTTTTTTGTATTATAGGATTGTATCTAATTTGTATAGATTAGTGGGTTTTCTTCTCATTGAGTTTTTCCCACATATGTGATGTGTTATCTTATTTCATGATGTTGTATGGTTACATATGCTTTGATAGATGTTCATGTTTATTTGATGGTTCTTGTATGCTTGAGTGGAATTGAATGCATATTTTAAATATATTGAGTCACCTCCCCTCTCAATGATTGTGCTTCCAAGAGTTATATCAACATCTAATCTCACTTGGTTGGTAAATTACATGTCATGTGCAATAATTCCTATGTTTTATGGAGAAACAAAGCACAAGAGGATCAATGTAAAGTTTCCATGCCTTCCCTATGTTCCTCACATACTTCACCTAGTCACCATTTGGTCATGTCAGATATCCTTAATTTTTCTCAACACCCACCATGTGAAATAATGAGAAAAACCTTAAGCATGACTTAATTTATTCTTATGGCAATCCATCTTTAGGTTTCAAGTGCATGAATGATGTCTTCTTCATGTGACAAGAGTGATGTAAGAATGTGGAAGAGTTACATTTAAAAAGAAATAAGTTTTCTTATGGCCCTCAAGACCAAAACTAATAGACTAGATCTAAGTACATTCATAGTATTTTAAGCATAGTTTAAGGTTTATTAGCATGGTTTAATTTTTTTGAGTAATCATAGGTTTCATTTTATACCTCAAGATACATGGTTCACCTAGCCAAATGCATTTTCCTTTTTGAGTACCTAGATGGTGATGTTTAATGTCTCAATAGGTGGTCTTAAATGGGGAGTAGCAGTCCAAATGAGGTCTCCCCAAAAAATATACTACATAATGACTTCATCAATAATTTTTTACCTCATAATGGATTTTGGATTTCAATATCATAACTTCAAAATTAGTGTGTAATGCACCTAAAGGTTTAAGTCCTCATGCATAATACTATATGTGAAAATAAAACCAAAAGTTTGTATAATGCCATGGAAGGCCAATGAAACCATGAGATAAGAATCCCAATCAAGTTTGGACACTATTAAGAGGATAATAATATAGTTTATAAGGTCAATTTTAGGCCCAATTTTCAAGAGTTATCCCAAGTCACCACCTAAAATTGAGCCTAGGCAAATTTAGGAAAGGGATATATACTTGTGAAGATGATTATCTTAAGGGAGGTTATTAAGGTTTAAAAGAGGTAAACTAGGTTCCTATTATGGCCTAGAGAACCTTTATATTGATAATTAACCTATATAAAGGCTCCAATTGTAGTTAAGTGCTCCTAATCAACACCTATAGGGTTGTGGTTAGGTTGTCTCCAACCTTGAGAGTGAAATTCCACATACACATTAACTTTTGGGCTCAAAAAAATGAAAAAAAAAATTCTTAAAAGACAAAGGGATAAGAAATATTGACTAAAATAATCTAGCTTAGGATCCTCTAACTCTGCATACATAATTGGCTTAATGCATACAAGTTTGCTTAGTCAATTGGAATACCTAGTTGGTTTGAATGATGAAGGTTAAAAACTATGTGAAAGTAACCCCATGGTAGTGTATGGAATTTTTATGGTCTTCTATACCTTTTAATTCAAATTCAAGTTTAAGAGAGTTGCTTGGGCCTGACTAAGCATTCATAACATATAGGCCTGTGTGTATGACTATAAAGTGTGTTGATTATAGAGTATTAAAGAGACCCTAGTTCAACAAGTGTTGAAAAATATTGAAAGCACACTCCATAAGAGATCCAAATCCCTTAGTAGTGAGGCAAAGAGAAATATAGACTACTTAGGTCTCTGACATCAACTAGTTTCAGCACCTAGTATGGGCGAATGATGGTCATGGTAGACATAGAGGGTAATAATGGTAGAGTTAGGGGTCTGATCCATTATGAGACTATGTAAGAGTTTAAATTTAATATAAAAGTATGCTAAAAAATTATTCAAGTCACCACAAGCACCTACAAGTGGTTTAACATCTTGAAGCTTAGTTTAGGCATATAAGACCTCTAACCCTACTTAAGCCCTTAGATTCCCAACTCCATTATTTTGACATGACAAGATCCTTAGGTAGATATAATACCATATCATGATCTTATATGTCTTGAGAGAGGTTTTTCATGCAAGATAAGATAGGGTAAATGACAATTTAGCCTAATAGCTCTCCTTGAGCTCTATCACCCCAGTCTTCCAATTCGAGTTGCTAGTCTAAATGCTCATATCTTACATGACAAGATACATGGGATGTATTTATATTATTTTAATTTTAGGACCCCTATGCAATTTTCATCCATGGTGGAGAGAGTTTTTTTTAAGGGGGCATATTTATTAACAATCCTTAAGATTGTAAGTGTGCTTAGAATGCTTAGTGAAAACCTAAAGGCTACTAACCTTTGCTCAAAACTCATTGTAAAATGTGCATGGGACCAAGAGATATTTGGGATATTTTAGGGGGTATATGTACTAAATATTCAATTATTTAAGTTTACAATTCAAGTTATGTACTTTATGAACCATTGTTAAGATGGTAGGCCACTCTAAATCCTTCAAAACCCTCATGGCCGATTGATGGATAAGAAATTATTCCTAATGATTCTAATGACCATGAGAAACCATTAAAACATCATGAGTACACATTTAGGTCATATTTTATCTTTCTACACCATATATTTTCCATGTGTGGGATAATATGTGTAGGAAAATGGCTTATAAGGCTGGGTTTTAGGTCTATTTTCATAATTCTCAAGTATGTTCAAGGTCCTAAGTGAGTATAAATTCATTTTGGACATATAAATAGGTGAAACGGTCTCTAAAAACCACTCTTCCACCCATACAATAGTACAAATAGGCATAATAAGTAAACTTGGATTCAATTGAGAAGATAGTCATTGTTTGCATTAAGAAAATGACATTACAGGTCTGCTCATGTAATGAAGATGTTTCCTAGGATAGAGGCACCCTTGCACTACATTTTAAAGGACACTACCAATACCAAAACATGCTTAAATATGCCTAAGTCTTATATCCCTCACCCACTAATAGGACAAAATCATTGAATGGGTTATGAATGGATTCAAAGATGGAAGCTAGAAGAATAATGGACATGTTCAAATAAATAACTACCTCTCATGATGGGTGCATGACCTCTCAATACATTTCAAGGAGTGATAGAGTAGTTTCAAGGTGCATGGAATATTTATGGGGTCTATTATTACCAAAAATAGGTCATCTATCACACTTTTATGCCCAAGGGCTCATTAAAGGCCATTATATAGCTAAGACAACATATAGGAGGAGTTATGTGATTATTACAACCCCTTAGTAACTAATTAATTTAGTGTCTAATGGTCATCATGGATCCTAATCCACACTTATATACCAAATTCCCCTTATCTCCTCTTACCATGTTCTATAAATTAGTATTAAAGAGACATTGTATTCATCCCTCTACTGGGTATGTGAAAGTGTTTCCCATTTATATATGAAACCTTGAGATAATAAAAGAATAATTTGGCCTCCTTTATGTTGGTATTATAGTGTGTTGATGTTGGTTATATTTGAACAAGTGGTTTATTTTTCTCCCTTTGTGTGTCAAGGTGTTAATGATTATACATGTAGTGAAAATTAATTGATAATATCTTGAATCAGGCCTCTCTTTCATCAACCTCAGGTCATATTCATCTATAATAACCTCCATGTGAAAAAATTATGTGTATGAGTATTTTAGAGAGAATGTATGTTATCAATAAATATTATTTGGTCCATAAGTTTTGCTAAGGATAAATTAGATGAGACGAAACATATTGGTGCATCACCTCCCATAGATTAGGTTTATTTCATGGATCTTTCTATCCCTTTTCATTGACAATAAAGTAGGTTTAGGAGTTGATTTTAGATGATGCATCAGGGAAGCTAGCCAAAAAACTAGAGATTAACCTCGACTAATAGGCTACACACACCTAGAGATGATTCCATTATATTAGCTAGATGAGGCAAGTTTGAAACATCTTTACCTCAAGGGTGTAATTCATACTAATAACATGTACACTTTACACATGCTATATATTTGTTTAATTATATAATTGATCATATTAAGTTATTTTTACATTAATTGCACATAGATTTATCTTACTTTTAATGCTTTCCTATTATTTCTTTAGATACTATATTTTTATATATGATATGATGGCATACATTAATTGTATAGATTAACATTTCTTATTTTATGAATGATTTATGTTGTTTCATGTTACATGGTGTTATTCTTACTTTTTTAATACATCATGTGTCTCCTCTATTCTTTGTGACTCTATGTGACATCGGTTGTTCATTGTTGAACTCTTTTTTGTGATTGAATATATATTTGTATGGTTATTACTCCATTTGGCTCTATTTATTATTTATTATTATTTACTTTGTATAAAAATGTGTGTTTATGTGACTGCTTATGTCTATCATGGCCATGCCAATGTGTGTGATTATATGACTCTATTTTATATGTGTGGATACATCCAAGATTGGTTTTGAGTTCATGATATCATGATCCATATCACACATTCTTAATCTAGTGTGTAGTCTAGTATTGTGTTTCTCATTACTATATCTATCTTGGCATGACAATTTCATGCCTTAGGATACATCTTTCACATATTCTCATATGATCTAATCTTAATATGATGATATAATATTATCATGTTAGAACATGTTTTTACATTCTTGTATCTTTTATATATAACATGATACATATAACTCTTTTATTTTGAGATGAGTAATTCATAGGCTACAATACACACCTCATAAGTTGGGCATACATAGTGGTATTGTCTTAGATACTAAGTCATTAATGTATGCAATGAAATATGATGGATCTACAACTTATCCTACTTAATGTATTCCAAGATTAGAGAAGGTAATCTCACCAAAATAATTCATTTCATAGATATGTATATCAGTACATGACCAATTTGGATCTGAAAAACCTAACTAAGGGATATCTTACCACATAATATCAAAAGAGAGGGTTCCAAAGCCTCTAGGAAAATGACATTATGCAATAACCCTATCTAGGCCTATAATACATAAAATATATATAATCTAGTTCTCACTAAAGCTTATGGCACAAAACGGGGGTAGTTAAATAAATAAGATAAAATATACAGAGAAAACTCTACTCAAGTCAATGTAGAGGTAAACTAATCAAGTAAAACATTCACCCTAACACTTTTTATAATATCAAATCTACTAGATTAAAGATTAAAATTTAGTGTTGACCAATTTTAACCCCCAAGGTCAAAATGTTAACTGCTATAGGAAAAAACTTGCTTGTCAAGCCTTATTTGGTCTCCAAAAGTTCTTTCTAAAACCTTGCTATCAAAAGTTAAGGTTTGTTTGGAAAAATTAAGATAATGTTCTTTCTTGGTCTTGTAATGGTCTAGTCATGTCATGGTGTAATGATATTTGGTAAAGTGGTGTCATAGGTCCCTAAGTGTCATTGAAAGTCATATTATACCCTTCATCACCTTGTACAAAACATTTCACATGTATTTGGAAAGGTTAAGGTTTATTTCTAGACTTTAAGGTAAGATAAATTGAGGAAAAAGGTGATTTTTAGTTAATTCCAACATATGAAAAATTTTACAAAGTGAATGATCTATAATAAAACTCTTTCTAAGGTTCTTTGGGTAGTTATAAATCTTACATAGATGCCATCAAGTCATAAAGTAGTTAGAATCGGGAATTACAATGCTTAAGAGAAAGTTTTATGCACTTTTATAGACTTCAATAGCTCATCTTTAGGTAAAAAACATTGCATAAGTGTCCTTTCATCTTCTAAAAGTGAAATATATGTTTTTATTATGGGGTTAGGTCTTAATGTTTCCAAATTTACTTCTTTATCTCCATCTCCCCATTAGCAAGCTCAAAAAGTTAGTTTTCAAGTGGATGGGGTAGTTAGGAGAGAGAGTCAAAGGCTGAGATTTTTTACAATGGAGGGGGTCAAAATCACCTTAAAATTTGTTTCATTGGTTTTTATATCCATCCCCTCTCCTTTATAAATAATGTTTAAGAAGATAGGGTGGTCTAAAATTGATAGTTAACCCCACAAGCTCATTATTCCTCCTTAAAATGATAGTTTAATATGATTTGTATGAATAATATAAATTGGGTATATTTTTTGGGTTTTTTCATAGATTTCATGTGATTTATCAAGTCATAATTAACACATGTGGCCTTAATTTGACAGGAAACTTCCATTGTTCCCAGTTTGCAAGTTGACTATTTTTAGTTTCTTAAATGTTTCAAGGTCTTAAATAGTCAAGGAATATAAATAGAGTTATATAATCATGTCTCACTATCATTAGTGAAATTAAAATCCTATAAATTCTTCTCAAGTGTTTTTCTCCCATATCATTCTCTCCAAACAATATCTAGTATTTCCTCGCTTTGAAGACTGTGTGAAGACTACTTACATAAAGTGATTTAAAGGATCTTATTCTACATTATCAAGGTTATGTGAGGTATTGAAATAAAAATAAGTGATAATTCAATGGATAAGTGCTCTCAAAACTCAAAATATCGTGTCTGCACCATTTGAATGCCTAAAGATTAAAGAATGTAGACCTACAGGTTTGTAGACCTGTAGCTTTGCATTTTAAGATAAAGTGTGTTAGATATGAATCAAATTTTGATTTGAAATAATTAAAACATGGGGGTAGTGTAATGTATTCACATTTAAATATTATTAGTACAAATGAGGAAGTGTGGTTCCAAAATATGATGCTAAACACACAGTTAGTCATTACCTACATGCAAAATGCTAGTTTGAGTAGTGTGAAGTCTTGTAAGAGCATTGAAAAGAATATGCAATATGTGAATTGAAGATAATATATTAACTAGTAAAAAAAATTTAAAATTTAATATACTGAAGGTATACCTTCAAAATTTGCTCAAGCTACCCAAGGATAACCTACCAACTTGTTTAGGTGGCCATAGTTGATTTCAAACTTGAGAAAGAGAAAATTATAATGTGGAGCAGTGGTTTGGAGTTTAGATAAATGAAAAAGATTTAATAATTAATTTTGAGGACAATGAGACCTAAAAAGAAAGATCAAATATAAAATTACTAGACTAAATTCACTCTAACTGTACAGATACAGTCCATTGACACCTACAAGTAAACTAGGGTTGTTTGTTATGAACAATCCAATAATGGGAATGTCAATAGACTTGAAGAGGGCCAATTTGATTTTAAAATAATCCTCATGAAGATAAATTGTGTGTAAAAACTAAATAACCCATTTGAAATAGTAGGTTTCAAAGCTTAACACTCCAAAACCTAAAAAAATACACTTATAAGACTACCTAATAGCTCAGTTAGTCTTCAAACTTGAGAGGAAGGTGTTATGTTGAAATAGTGATTTTGGAGTATGGGATAAAAGAAAATAAAATGTATTAATTAAAATAAAAATTAAACCTAAAAATACTATTACATAAATGATAAAATAAACCTCACTAAAACCTTGCATGCATAGTCAATCCAAACACATAGGCATGCATGTGTTAGATTCCATAAATAATGATTTTTGAAGGTGAAATAAAACCTAAAGGATATAAATAGGTTTAAATACTTAAAGGTAACAATATATTAGGTTTTAATTCCTATAATAATGTAAAAATAAATGATAGTTAAATTAACATCACGCAAGCCTATATGGTGCATATGAGTAGAATTAGTCATCTTTTGGTGATGGACAAGAAAGGAAAGACTTATTATAGTTGCATATAATCTCATATAAGGTGTATAAATATTTATATAATTTTTAAATATTAACTCAACCACCAAATATCTTAAATAAAGATAAAATAAAACCATTAGGGATAAGCAGGCCTATTTGCCTTTAAACCCTCAATGTATGAAGTAGTAAGTTGTAGGAGACCTAATGGAGGAAAATGAAGTATAAAATTTTAACATGTATGGTTGAGTATTATATACTTTAAAATACTATTTTAAGCTCAAATAAAACTCAAGATAACTCTCTTAGACTTGTTTTTTTCTAGACCTCACAAATACATAGTCTACTAACCTGAAGGTCTCTTAATCTTGTTCACATATTTCATGAAAATATGCATGATGTCTAGAGATATTATGGGAAGTTATATGGGTATATTTAATAATAATATATGGAATTAATTTTTCCATCCAAGGATTTTACTATATGAACCATCCTTAAAACCCTAAGACACTTGTAGGCTATCTAGAAAGCTAGTTTCAATGCAAAGGAAGAAAGAGGCCTTCAAATGATTTATAATGGATTATTTAAACTTATAAATTAATTTGGTGACCTTATTAGGTCTCATGACAACTTTTACATGGTATTGGTTGGAATGTAAAGGTACAAAGGTGTATATAATTACTTAGAAAATAGGGTTGTAAGATTATTTGTGAAAGTGTAGAGTAAGGATTGGCTTATAAAATAATTAAAAAGATTGATCAAGATTGAATAAATGTTACACAATATTTTTATCATCTTTTTAGGATTCTTAAGAAGTTTTATGAGATTTTAAAGTCATCTACTTGATCAATAAGTCTAGAATGCATTGGTTTGCAATTCAAATAGCCTACCTAAAAGCCTATAACACTTTAATAGACCTCTTTTTAGTGAATTTATTTTCATAATGATGTTTCAAGACTAAAAAATCCCATTCCAAACAATATATCCTATATTTTTTTCCAAACACTATATCCTATATTTTTTTTCCAAACACTCTAACTATCTCTCAAGCCTATGTAAGCACCTAGACTAGGGTTTTTAACCATTTCATGGTTGACATATCCATATTGGGTCTCAAGAGATTAAAATTTACATGGAGAATGGTATTAACATGGGTAAAGTGAATCACATTATTTTCATAGGTTTCACATGTGTGGGAGTGATTTTAGGCCAAAACTTAGTTTCTAGGCAAAGAGGCAAAATTGAGTCCTAATTGAGGAGAGATAATAGCATAAAAAGACACTTACACTTAGAGTTAAGACTTGAAATTTGGCATGGTCTATAAATCAATATTTAATCTTCAAATATGTGATTATTTATCCAATATCCTTTGTTCATTCTTCTACACAATGAAGTATGCATGATTTTAATGTTATAAGGAATGAGGCCTAGTGTGAGCTTTTGGTGCAAAATAGAGTCTTAAAGAGAGTTTTATGAATTTAAATGAGTTTTTCTAGGTTTTACATGATTTTAATTTCCCATCCATGGATAAATATTACCTTGGTAAAGACAAAATCAAGATTTAACACTTGTAAGCAAGATTGGCCTAGTGAGACAAAGAGGTTTCAAGACACCTAGAGAGTTACTTGATGATTTCCACTGAGATGTTAGTTTAAGGAGATCATAATAATATGAAAGGTGTCAAGACTAGAGAAATATATCAGTTAAACAAGACCTAACCATCAATGAATGCACTTTTTTCTCACAAGCCAAGGTAAATGGTAGTTTTGAGGAACAAGGCAAGGTGTCAAGCAAAGTTGCAAACTCCCACTCCCATTAGAGGATAATAAAATATTTAAGAGAACACACATGTCCTATAGGACCTATTGAGATAGTTTTAAACTCCTTACCTTTTGTAACTCTCTTTTAGACACTTGTCTCTCTTTCTCCTATGCCCTTCTCTCCTCTCACTTCTCTATATTCTTATCCTTGATAGGCTATGTTTATATTATCCACCTGGGTATGGTGAATCCCTTCTCATTTTAAAGACTTTGATAAATTACAAACTTTTAACTTGCCTCCTCCTTTGTCTGATTTTATTGTGTATGCTTGATTAGTTGATCCTACTAAGTGATAGTCTTTCTTCCTTGTCATGTTTATCCTATCTTACATTTGTATTTAGTTTAGAATCCTTTTTGAAAGTCTTGTGAAGTTTATAAGTGAGCTGTGAAGGTTGAGTGAGTAGCCTATTCACTAGTGTCATGCAATGACCTTTTGACTAGTCCTCTTAGCCTAAGTATTCTTCACAACCTTCATAAGGAATACTAATGTAGAGAGGTAAATTTGGAGTAGTGTTTGTTCTAGGTTAGTCCCATGCTTGAATTACATCTATAGATAGTTGGTACTGGTCCAACTACTCTAGCGCATCACCTCCATTACATTAAGTTTCTCTATCTTTTCCTAGCAAGTTGATAGAGTAGTTTGTGAGCCTAAGTGATTCATCAAGGGTAGCTATCCCTTTAACCTAGATATTTAATCCAAGTTTAGGATACCCATAGCCTAAGATTGTTTCCATGTTATTCTAAATTTTTAAGGCTTTATCTACATTCTAAAAGGTGAAAAATTGGTTGATAATAGTTAGAAATACTTACCTTGAATTGAACCTATCATGCCTCAATTTATCCCTTGGCCAATGGTGTTTTGCAATAGGTTTTTTTGGATATATAAGTATCACACTATATAAATTATCTATAGGATAAAATAATCCTACTTTGCATCCACTACTTTCCCACAAGACAAGCTTCTTTACCTCTTAGGTAAAACCCTACGCAATGACTTATGTAATGTAGAAATAACAAAATTGTGAGTTATAGTAATGCAAAAATGAATGTTATTCTCTTTATAAATGAATTAAACATGGTATTTATATCCAAGAATTGACCATAAACCCTCATATGAATTTAGCTGATAAGGTTCACTAGGTCATTCTTGTTTGGTGATAAATATAGCCATTAGGCCTAGAAATAGATTGGGTGGGTTGACAGAGTTCTATAAAGTGTGTTGAAATCCCAACAAGATCGACCGGGATAACATAGTAGTAAAATGAATAAAAAGGGGTGTATGCTTAGTTAAGGGATATTTAGGAAGGTGAATTTTTTAGAGGAGTGTATAATCACTTTTTAATTGCTTAGGGAATTGGATATAAGTAACTTGTAGTGGTTTTAGGTAATGGTATAAAGATAAACAATCTTTAAAATCATTAAATGTCTACCCATCCCTTTCTCAATGTACCCTACTAAGAGAGATTAAACTTTATAGGTTATTATAAGAGAGAAAGCGTTAGTTAATGATAAATTTTTAAAAATATTATGTGTATACACTTAACACATATATTCAAGGTTTATCACAAAAGACTCATATTTTGGGCATATATTACTTTAGATTGGTACATGTTTACTTAACATATATTTGACACATAATAAGGAGAATATAAAGTACATATGTCAGATATTTTATAGGATTATAATTTACATTTCATATATTTTATGATACATAACAAAAATTATATGAATCAATTTACACATGTTATTAGATTAGGGGCATATGTGTGACATACATTCATAGTTCATAGATATAATGATATTTTGGATTAGGTTTAAATTAGGGGAATAAATAGGGCATATGTATAATTTTATAATTCATCTACAATGGATTATTTAGAAAACTTATTTAGACTCAAATTCCTAAATTTGATTGGAACCCATAGTGGGTCCCATTCTTAAAAAATATAATGATTACTAATATGGTTGAGGTTTTATGTGACTTAAATTTTAAGCACTTATTCATATCCAATGAGTTTTGGATTATATTAAGTTCAACCTATGGTTTTAACACTATCATCTCTAAGGGTTATGATCACCTCATTCTTTGTTATCTCCAGAAAGTAACCTGGTTCATGTATATACATGGTTATTTATTCCTTATTTTTTTTAATTTCAAATATATTATTATTTTTTACTTCAAATTTGATGTCATAAGTGAAATTTTGTTTCCACATACTTTATTGTATGTTCTATATGGATCAAGCACAACACTCATCACTTACTTGAACACACCCACTATAGTTATACTCAAGCATCTCTCTATCCTTTCACTCTAGCAAGTCCATTGCTAGAATAAAATGGCATAAAATGTAGGCATTGATGTTTGGTCCAACATGACCCATTTTCATTTTGCATATGGGGGACCTCTTGGTTTAGAATGAGTGCTTCCTAATTTTTTTCTTGCTCTATTGCTTAGTCTTTGACATGAATATTTTCACTTGATTAAACATGTAGAGTTTAACCATTTTACATCATGCATTTTAAAGTGCCTTTGAAAATCCTCTTTTGGGTAAAATCTGATTGAGACTTATGCAATTGGTGTAGCTTTTAATTCTTTTCCAAAATTTTACCTTATTAATTTAGCTCATGAGTTTTATTAAAATAAAAATGACTAAACTTATATAACATCTCACTTTAGAACATAGCCTATTTTTTATATTATGAGCTCTCTTTTAAAATTTCTAAGTGTAAAGTTTGAGTTTTCAATATTTGGGACTTTATAAGGTATTTATGTTTTAGGTCTGACATGTCCCTTCAAATGTTTGATTTCATTAATTCTAGTTTTTTTAATGGAAATATTAGATTGATTTTTAATGAGGCATGGTTGATAATTTTATAATTGTTTTGATGTCCTTAACTGAGAAAATGTGTGCTTTCATTATATACTTAGTCAATTTTCTCATTTTGATGAACTAATAATGTTAATATTTTAAAGGTGTTTACCTTAGTCTTTTTTTTTTCAAGTTTTCCTTCCTTGGTCCCTCTAGATGATTGAGATTGTGCCACCATGACACAATCCCATTGACTTGAGTGACCACAAAAATTCAAGACTTAGATTTTCATGAAAATCCCTGAGCCTCTAGGTTATCAACTTAATGCCATGTGGCATTAACTTGGGGACTTAGAAGGTAGTCAATAGCCAAATGGCCCTGGCCCTCCAAATCACTAAGATGATGCCACATGGAATCATCCTAACAACCCAAGAAACCAAAATATAATATATAAGTAAATGGATTTAGACTTCTATGTTGTCAAGATGATGCCACATGACATCATCTTAACAACCTAGGAATCTAGAGGTTGAGATTTTAATTTAATAGATACAAGTCTCTGAGTTAGTAGGATTACACCACATGGTGACATCCCAATACCCTATATTATTAGGAAGTGATGCAGATAAAATACCAAACACTCTCACTCTACATATTTACTCACAATGCACTTCTACATTACAGTGGTATACACTTCTTGTTATAGGTTTCTATTACATTCCACCATTTATTTTTAAAAAATTGAGGTCCTTTATGGTCCTTATGGTTTCTTTGACCTTTATTATACTTATATAGGTTTATTTAATCCCCTTTTGAAAATATCCAACTCTTCTAACACTTTCCAAGCTTTACTCACTCCCTGTCACAATTCTGCCTTCTTGGTCTCAGTCTTACTAACCCTCTTTATGGACTTTTCTTGATGTGCATGTGTTGACGCAATGGATTGCACTCGGGACAGGACACCTAGCTCCCACCCTTCCACACACAATAATGGAAACTCCCCTCTCACCCATGGGACCGGCGAAGTTGGAGGGGAGAGTCTCTAGATAAGGGATAACTCCCTTTGATGTATCTTTTAGGCCCTAGTTTCTCCTACTACTAACAAATAAATGTAGAAAAGGGGGGGGATGAAAAGGTAGAGAGATGCTAAAAAAAAACCTAAACCTAAAATGTAAAAAAGGTGATACACCAAAAAATTTTCATCCACTCAGGCCTGAACATACACTTTTCACCAAGAAAAAGTGCCTATACACTTCATCTGATGTAGGAAACTCTTATGCAACAGTGAGCTAGGGGTCCATGGAAATATAGGGAGGAAGAAACTACCAGAGGCACCCTCAGACACACTTATGGTAGCCTATTCATAGGCACCTACACTCCTCTAGAGACACTTCTGGAAAACTTGCAAAAGAGAAACTCATAATGCACTAGACATGCTGAAATTGATCTATGAAAAGCATGAAAGACAATGACTTAACACAAAAGAAGAGCACATACATATACTTTAAAGTGTAAGTCTAGATAGAGGTAAAAATGCTAAGTCTTTATTCAAGGTAAAATCTGGCAAAGCTCTGCCTTACAAGCTTGAGAGATTTTTGGGTAGAGTTTTGCCTTAAGGCTGAGAGATTGGATCCTTCTCAAATGAGAATTTTTACAATATATAGAAAGAGAAAGAGAACTTGGCACTTTTTGGAAAAGACTTTGGTGCTCTTTTTGCAAGCTAGCCCATGTGCATTGAGAGCATCGAGAAGAGGAATCCATTTGATTGTCTGCTCTTGCTTTGACCTTAGCATCTCAACATTAATATGAAAGCATGAGTCACACCTCTTTTCTATGAATAGACTGCTCCCTTCAAGGCATTTACATGGATTGTCTACTTATGAATGCAAATTGGAGAAAATAAGCTACACCGTTTACTATTTGCACTATTTGGTGACCACCAGGCAAGTGTTATTCCAACTACAAGAATAAATCCTTAAGTTGACACCTGCTCTCGCCACTTGGACTGTCTTGTCTTTTCCTTGCCTTGTCTCATCCTGGTTTTGTCTCTTTCTAGCTCCTTTAGCCCTCAAGGATATCTTCTCAGTGGGTCACTGGCTCCTTGGGCTCTTTCTGGTTAGCGCTCAACATTTTAAAAAATCAAACAGCTATTTCACCATCTTAAAATTGACATCCATGCACTCGTCATTACTTGAAAACTAATGGCTAGTTTTTCGTGCTTGACTTTGACGTCCTCAAGCTGTCACCCCCTTGGACTCTCTTTGGCCTTTTCTATAGACCTTTTCCCACTAACTTTTTTTCATGGACAATTTTCCCATAGACAAAAATTCTGCAAGAATTATTTACACCACTTTGCATTCCTTCAAAATTTTCTTGGATTTTCCTCCCATGGCCTTCCTTTGAATTTATTCATACTTTTTATCCAAAGGAATTCCTTTGGACAAAAATTCTGAAAGAATTCATTTAATGCTTAAGTCTTTTTTGTGGGATTTTTGTTTGCAGCCTTTAAAGTGCCCTTTTGAATTCCTTTGGATTTTTTGTCTAAAGGAATTCCTTTGGACAAAAAGTCTAAAAGAATTATGCCTTTGCCTTAACAAAATTTTGAAAGAATTTACCTTTATGGCTTTCTCTTTGTGGCCTCTTCGAAGGTGTTACCTACCCTCTACAAGGGCACTTAGAATGATCCACTTTGCACCTAAGTGTCAGAACTTGTCCTTTTGAAACAACCCATTGAACCAAATGTTAAACCAACCATTAAAACAAAAAAATTGAACCATTTGATTAAACCAAAGCTGTTGAACCAAGCTTTGAACTAATCGTTGAACTAAGCTTTGAACCAAGCATTAAACCAAGCTCGTTGAACTGACTGATTAAACTAAAGCATTGAACCAAGCTGATGAACCAAAGCATTGAACCAGAAGCCATTAAACCATTTGATAAACTGACTGAGTGAACCAAAGCATTGAACTAGCTAAATTAAACCAAGCCTTTGAACCATTTGATTAAACCAAAGTGATGAACTTTGCTGATTGAACTTTGCAGTTAAACTAAAGCGATGAACTAAAGCATTGAACCAAGGCATTAAACCGAAGCATTAAGCTGGTTCAACGGTCCAAAGATGCCAACTTTCTTTATGAATTTCTCTAGACAAGAGTCTGAAGAAGCTTTGTAAAACCTTACACTCTTTGACTAGTTCTTCATGCACTAAAAGACTCACTTGTAGGGTTTATAGAAGTCCCTTTGGAGTCCATAGAAAACCTGTAGAGTCTATAGAAGTGGACCTGTAGAGTCCATAGAAAAGCAAGCTCTATAGAGTTCATAGAAATGGACCTATAGATTTCATAGAAAATCTATAGAGTCTGTGGAAATTTGAAAGAATCATGCAAATTCAAAAGTATTGGCTTAGGACAACATGAAAAAAAGGGGGACCATTTTTTTTTGGCCTGTTGGGAAAAAATTGGTCAACAAATTGGCAACTCCTAGGGGAAGCATGCTTGCTATGCTTAGAGACTAGTTGCCTTTAAGTCCATTGGGCATGAAGTCAGATGTAACTTTGAAAGAGTTAGCAACTGCCTTGATAAATCCAAGAATCAAACATGAAGCTTTTTACCCTAGACATAAGGGAAAACACAAATAAGACTAAAAACACTACTTGTGCAAATTGTACTTAGGGAAAGTAGGAAAAGAAACTAAAAGCAACTACTAAGTACAACTAACTAGGTATATTTGCTCCCTCTTGGATTAAAGGAAAAATTTCTTAAGTCCCCTCCCTGGCTAGGAAACTTATGGTGCCAGACAAGTGGCTGAATGATGTGGAGACTTGGTGACCTTCTCCTCTTGCCTACCACCTAGATTGGCTTATATCTGAGTGGATCAGATTCAAACATGCTTCCAACATATACGTACTTTGTTTGTTCTTGGAAGCTTGTTGAATGCTGGTCCTTCATGTTGGTGCATTTCACCAAGAAATTTGTGGCTATTGGCTCATCACCATAAGCCCCTTGATATGCATCATTGACTGGCTTGTTCTCTTCTACCTCATGCTTGGGTTCCATGGTATGACCATCCTCTTTGATGTCTTCAAAGAAATTATCTTCAGATTCACCAACCTCTTGAAAGGATAAATCTGAAAGCCTACAGCCCCTTTGCATACTTATTTGAGTCCCAATGCTACCTTCTCCACTCTTATCCAACTCATAGCCCCCTTGAAGAATAGTGTAACTTGCCCCATTGACTTCAAACAAATCATTCAAAACATGACCAAGAAAGTTTACATGCCCCTCCATGATGTCTTGTAAAATGAGAAAAGGGGAAAAAATCATTTCTTCCTCATCAGAGATAGAGGCAAAAGCTTGTGACTTGTCTTCTTGTTCATCAAAGAGGGTACCTATGGTGATCTCCTCCTCATCTGCACTCATGAAGTCTCCTTGATTATTCATGAACTAAGCATACTCCTCTTCACTTGCTTCCTTCAAGATAGGTTCCTCCTCGAGAAGGGGAAAATGGAAGGCTGACAGATGAACTCATGTGGAAGAAGAGGTAGTCTTTGAGCTAGAATTGAATGATTCTTCTCTTTCCATTTAGTCATCACTTCATCTATATCAAGCATGGCCTAATATCTCTCTTGGAGGTGTGTAGATGGGGTGTGTTTAGACATGGGATCTATTATTTGGTCTAAAATGTCCACCACATGTTGGCTAAGGAAACTTGCTCTAGACTCCAAATCTACAATCTGCCTATCTATATCTTCTTGGAAGAGCCTTTCCTAGAGGTCACAATCATCATCAGGAGCAAGAACAGCCTTATATTCTTCAAGAGTTAGAGCAAAACCTTTTTCCTCCTCTGCCTTGCCCCATGATTCCATTATTTGCTTCCAACTCATGACCTTGGGATTGGAATTTTCCCCTGGTGAACAAGAGTAACTTTATCCTCTTCAAGGTCCTGAGTTGGTTCATGATGTTCCTTCTTCAAGCTTGGAATTTGGAGATCATGTTGAAAACCTTGAGGAGGTTGGGGCAGATTTGGGAGGGTCTGCTCATGTATAAGAAGAGCTATCTGAAGAGAGGCATGCTGGAAAGCTAGGCACATAGGATTAAGGGTAAGATTGATTGATGCATTAGATGAGCCAGAATGAGCAAGTGCCATCTGATAGAAAGGATTTGGCACACAAGAGGGGCACACAATACTCATCAAAATTAGGTTGGAAAAGGGAAGCAAGGGATTTTTTTAAAACCTCATGAGAAAATGAGGGCAGAGCTTGGCCCAAAATCACTTGATTTTCATCCCTCCACTTTACCAACACTTCATCAATATTGAAATCAGCTTAAGGATTAGTATAAGGGGTATCTTTTGGCACAGTCTCCTCTACAAGGTCTAAAAGCTCCATCTCTCTTTCTCTAAGCAGTCTCATCTTAGCCTCTAATTCCTCAATTTACTTAGCTAGATTATCCTCATTTTGAAACTCACACTCTTGGACAATATCTTTCTCCTCCTTGCTATTCCATAACTCAACCACTTTATTCTAGCTCAAGGTATTCAGACTGGGCATCTCCTTTTGGGGTGATGGGGCCACAATGTGAGAGGGTAGTGAGGGTTTAGATTCCACTTCCCTTGCTACCAAAATAGACTATTGCATTTGAAGGTTTGCCAATTTGATCTATCTATCAAGATTAGCCTAAAACACAAGATTTACTATTTTGGAACTCTCCTCAACATGATTGGAAAAATGACTTTGATAGGCTTGACTTGACTCATAAGCAGGGGTTGTGTATGATTGATATGATACTTGGGGTAGTGGGTATGTAGGTTGATAGACTTGGTAAGGCCGCCTCTCATGAATATTCAACTTCTCTTCCAAAGATGCAATTAAACCACTCACATCTAGCATCTCAATTATAATCTTGTGCCAATTAGCTCTTTCAATAGGAGCCCATTCACTCTTAACCAGATCTAGTGCATTTCTCACTTGATGGATGACATGATCAGGGATTTATTGGCCACATCCCCTTCTAGTGTCAAGCTTTACTACATACTTTTTGTATCCCAGTAGTGCTCATTTTAAGGTGGAAATGGGTTGATCGGCAAAGAGACTGGGTTGAGCAAGAGAAGTGACACATTGAGAAGATTGGGCATAAGGCTGATATAGCTCATGACACAGTCGAGACTGGTCATATTGGACTTGATGAGGATCAACATAAAGCTGGTAAGGATCATAACTAGGCTAGCTAAGGAATACAGGGTCCATGGCTCTGAATGATGGATTATACATACCAAAATACTACTTCTTGATGGCACCAAAACTGCTTAACCAGCTGATTTAACTTAGAGTCACCATTGGTGTTGATGCAAAAACCTCTAAAGGCTGATTGGTTAAAGAACACACCAAAAATTCTTCAACTCTTTAGACACAACTTGTCCTAGTTAGTCCCTCCAGGCATGCCAAAAATTGTTGTAGTTGATTGCACTTAGGGAAAGACACCTAGCTCCCACCATTCCACACACAACAATGGAAACTCCCCTCTTACCTTTGGGACCGGTGAAGCTAGAGGGGAGAGTCTCTAGATAAGGGCTAGCTCCCTTTGATGTATTTTTTAGGCCCTATTTTCTCCTACTGATAACAAATAAATGTAAACAAGGGGGGGATGAAAAGGGAGAGAGATGCTGAAACAAAACCTAAACCTAAAATGTGAAAAAGGTGATACACCAGAAATGTTTGATCCACTCAGTCCCAAACATACACTTTTCACCAAGAAGAAGCACTTATACACTTCATCTAATGTAGGAAACTCTTCTACAATAGTTAGCTAGGGGTCTATGGATATATAGGGAGGAAGAAACTACCAGAGGCACCCTTAGACACACTTATGGTAGCCTATTCATAGGTACCTACACTCCTCTAGAGACACTTCTGGAAAACCTACAAAAGATAAAATCATAATGCACTAGACATGCTATAATCAATATGTGAAAAGCATGAAAGACAATAAATTAACACAAAAGAAGAACATAGACATATACTTTAAAGTGCAAGTCTAGATAGAGGTAAAAATGCCAAGTCCTAATTCAAGGTAAAATCTGGTAGAGCTCTACCTTACAAGCCCGAGAGATTTTTGGGCAGAGTTTTGACTTAAGATTGAGAGATTGGATCCTTCTCAAATGAGAATTTTTATAATATATAGAAAGAGAAAGAGAAATTAGCACTTTTTGGGAAAGACTTTGGCACTCTTTTTGTAAGCTGACCCATGTGCATTGAGAGCATCGAGAAGTGGAAGCCATTTGATTGTTAGCTCCTACTTTGACTTTGGCATCTCAACATTAATATGAAAGCATGAGTCACACCTTTTTCAGCAAATAGACTACTCCCTTCAAGGCATTTACATGGCTTGTCTGCTTATGAATGCAAATTGGAGAAAACAAGCTCTGCTACTAATAATTTTTGCCATTTGGTGACCACCTGGCAAGCGCTATTCCAACTACAAGAATAAATCCCTGAGTTGACACCTCCTCTCACCACTTGGATTGTCTTGTCTTTTCCTTGCCTTGTCTCATCCTAGTTTTGTCTCTTTTTGGCTCCTTTGGCCCTCGAGGCTATCTTCTCAGTGGGTCATTGGCTCCTTGGGCTCTTTTTGGTTGGCACTCAGCATTTTTAAAAATCAAACAACTATTTCACCATCTTAAAATTGACATCCACACACCCACCATTGCTTTAAAACCAATGGCTAGTTCATTGTGCTTGACTTTGACATCCTCAGGCCATCACCCCCTTGGACTCTCTTCAACTTTTCTCTTCGGCCTTTTCTGTGGACTTTTTCTTGTGGATTTTTTTCTATGGATAATTTTCCTACAGACAAAAATTTTGCAAGAATTGTTTCCACCACTTTTCTTTCCTTCAAAATTTTCTCAGATTTTCCTCCCACGGCCTTCCTCTGAATTTCTTCAAACTTTTTGTCTGAAGGAATTCCTTCAAACAAAAAGTCTAAAAGAATTCATTCAATGATTAAGTCTTTTTTGTGGGATTTTTGTTTACATCCTTTAAAGTGCCCTTTTGAATTCCTTCAGATTTTTTGTCTGAAGGAATTCCTTCAGATAAAAAGTCTGAAAGAATTATGCCTTTTCCTTAAAAAAAATTAAAATAATTTACCTTTATGGATTTCTCTTTGTGGCCTCTTCAAAGGTGTTCCCTACCCTCTGCAAGGGCTCTTGAACCCAAAACTACCCTCTGCAAGGGCACTTGGAATGATCCACTTTGTGTCTTAGTGTCAGAACTTGTCCTTTTGAAACAACCCATTGTACCAAATTTTGAACCAACCATTAAACCAAATTAATTAAACCATTTTATTGAACCAAATCTATTGAACCAAGCTTTGAACTAACTATTGAACCAAGCTTTGAACCAAGCTCATTGAACTGACTGATTAAACTAAAGCATTAAACCAAGCTGATGAACCAAAGCATTGAACCAAAAGTTGTTGAATTATTTGATGAACTGACTGAGTGAACCAAAGCATTGAACCAACTAAATTGAACCAAGCCTTTGAACCATTTTATTGAACCAAAGTGATGAACTTTGTCGATTGAACTTTGTAGTTAAACCAAAGTGATGAACCAAAGCATTGAACCAAGGCATTGAATCAGTTCAATGGTTCAACATTCCAAAGATGCCAACTTTCCTTGTGAATTTCTCTAGACAAGAGTTCAAATAAGCTTTGTAAAACCTTGCACTCTTTGACTAGTTCTTCATGCACTGAAAGACTCACCTGCAGAGTTTGTAGAAGTCCCTGTGGAGTCCGTAGAAAACCTGTAGAGTCTATAGAAATGGACCTATAGAGTCCATAGAAAACTTGTAGAGTCTATAGAAATGGACCTATAGAGTCTGTATAAAACCAAGCTCTATAGAGTCCACAAAAATGGACCTGTAGAGTTTGTAGAAAATTTGTAGAGTCCTTAAAAATTTGCAAGACTCGTGCAAAATCAAAATTACTGGCTCAGAACAACATGAAAAAAAAGGGGGACCAAATTTTTTGGGCCTATTGGGAAAAAAATGGTCAATAGTATGGAATGTAATTTTACAAATATGAAAATTAAATCTTGTTTTATTTACCCTTGATCAAGCACTATCTATTCCTCAAGTTTCCAAGCCTAACTCTTTTCTTAAGATACTTTTCTTAGCGTATCTATCTCACTATTTCCTCTTTTTAGGTCTTTAGGCCTTTTTAGGACTCTATCTACACTCAATAGCTTGCCAATGTATGAATATGTAATAAAAAATTCCACTATCACAAAATTATATTAGCACACATCCTATCCCATTTTTCACCAAGTTTCATAAATAATGGATGGTGTAAACTTTATATAATGAAAATTCTATGATTAAACCCTAGATAGGGTTTATGGTGACTGTTACTAACTTGAGAGTAAATAATGACTCACTATGATAATTTTAAAGAGTTGAAAGGACCCAAAATTGGATTTCTAGGTCTATGTAGACATTTCAAAACTTTATCAACCATCAATATGTATTGTTTAATCCATTGTCTATCTTTTTCAACTCCAAACTTACTTGACTATGACTGATATTGTCACTCTATAGGACTGTACTTAATACTTGTCCACTCTTATCACATTATTGAAAAAAAAGGTGTTAACAACTTTGGATGGACTCTTATATTCTTACCATAATGTTCCTTAATATGGAATCTCAGTTCTTGATCATGTCTCTCAAACAAAATCCAAATCATGGTCCACCTGGTCTTCATACCACAATAGGAAACTAGAAATAGTTAAGATATTTGTCTAAGTAAACATTTATTTCTAAATATTATCCATTAATTTTTAGAACATACAATCTTTCACAACATCAAAATAACCTTCATATGCAATATGAACCATTACCAACTTTATTAACTAACCAATCTTGAAAATATTCAATTAACAGGGTCTATGTGTTTAACTTACAAAACAAGGGTGCTTTCATTTCCTTTTCTATTCTAAGTTTTCCTTTAAAAAACATACAACAACAATTTTATATATATATATCACAAATAGCGAATCTCCAAATACTCATCAATTCATAATAAATTCTGGATTGAGCACAATCATTGGGGTATTCATTTAGCATTCAAAAGGAATACTATCAATAGTTGTCTATATACAGAAAACTAGGGTTAACAAGCTTTCACCAATAATTTTAAAACTATATCCATTATTTTCCTTTAAGACAAACATTCACTCATTCATTCAAACTTTGAAACTATCATTATCATTATCCCATGAAAATTACATATGCATTCAAAAAGTGACCTCAACAAGGTCTACTTCTTCCTTCTTACAACAACAAAGGTTGTACCCAATGTCCATCAACATCTTTCCATCCTCTTCACTCAAATGGATTCAACAAACTAATTTTAAAATTGACTCCCTATATGCCTACAAAAGTGCATAACTGAATCTTGGAAAGTTTCCCTTGTAGAAGGTCTCTTGTCAACATTTGAATTTTCTTTTTTTTCACACGATATGACATTTCTAGTATTATGACCATTGGTCTAGTGAAAATTTATAAACTTCATACATTTATCAAGACACTTAGATAAGATAACACATCTACCACACTTATAAATTTACACAAAATTCTTTTTACATGTCTTGACAACATTCAAAAATTCAAATAGTAATTTTGGAGGGAAACACTAGAATTCAAATTATATGCACTGTATGACTACCTAGACTCCTCTTATGGACTTCAACTGACCTCTAGAACCTATTACAACATATATATACCAAACTAGGAACTAAAATGGATCCAACTTAGGGTCATCATGGGATGCCCATGCATCATACTACCAAGCTAGAAGAATCCTTACCACAGGTGTGGAATGTTGCACTTAGTGTATGATGTTGATGGAATGCAATGGACCTCCTCATAGAAGTTATTTTACTCAAATTTATTATCATAAATATGGACATGATATTAGGCCCCACACATATGCCTCTTTTACTTCATCTCCTTCTTCACCATACCTTCACATAAAACAAAATTGTTAATTAAAACATGTTTTCTACCTTCTTCTTACTTGGTAGGTGTGTGCCACTCTTTTGCTTTTGAAATCTTATCCTTATTCTCTTCAACTCCATGATCAACCAACACTGAAATTATGAATGCTTCTTCATTCATCAAAACTCTTTGCTTTGTCCTCTTCACCTCAAAAACAACATCTTCTTGGTTTTTCCTTGTCTCATGCTTAAGTAGACTCATACTTTGCTTTTGTACATCTTCAAGATATTTATTTCCCTCATTGTCTTTCATCTCTAAGGGTTTCATATTCTATTTAATTATCCCACCTTATTGATATTTCTCACAAGCCTATTGTATATGACTCAAATCTTTGTCATTCTCTACTTGTTATATACTTCTTTGCAAACATTTCTATTCATCTACCACCTTTTATTTGGCTACCTACTCCTTTCTTTCATTTTTATCACAAATCATCATGTTAGAAACAAAACTAGGAGCCTTCATGGATCTCTTATGGGTTGCCTCTTTCTTGGTCAATTCAACCTCCATCTCTTTCACTTGCTTGGTGTCAATCCTAAGCCATTTCTCATCCAATTCAACTCTAATGTCAAACACTTTTTTGTTGTCTTCCAACCTACATTCTTGTGTCATCTCACTTTTTTCCATATTTTTGGACTCAATCATCTCAATACAACTTACCTTATTTTCTTCCTTGGGTGCCTTGACCAAACCAAAACTCTCCATAGTTCTACTCCAACATTGCCTTGTCAACATCATCATGATTGTTTCATCTCTCCTTCTTTTTCACCCTTGAATGGGATAAGTTTATATGACTATCCATACTACCTAGTAGTATAGGTGTTATCTTGACCATAATTAATGTAATGGTTATCAAACTATTATGCCCTCCCTAGAAACAAATGACACACATTTACAGGCAAAACATCACACAAAAAATTAATCTTGATAACTTCCTACTGAAACTCAACCCAACTTTGCCCACTTATCATTATTTGATGACCTTTATAAACCCATATAACTTTATATGGTTCTAGATGTGGCATTCTCTTCAACCTCAACTTTTTAACAATCTCTAAAGAAACTATATTGTTATTACTACCATCATCACTAACCAAATTACATACCTTACCATAGACCTTGCATCAGATTTTGAACAAAATTCTCCTTTGGGTTGGTTCCTTGACTTGATTCTACTACAATAAGACTCTCCTCATGATCAATGACTCATTCTTATCATGCCTTATATTCTCAGTATCTTCTTTCTATTGTTACATATTGTTGCTTACATTTCTTGTACACTCGGTTGCCTTGTGTCCATCTCTATAGTAATCCCAACATTACCCCTAAAATATTGTCTTGGTATTTATATCATTATACCTTCATCTCTCCTCAATATGTGACCTAAAAATGGTCTAATAACTCTTGCATGGTGCTATCTCATGCCTTATTGAACTGTTGTTGTATGTTCTTGTGGTCTCCCTTGAGCCACCTCTTCATTTCCTCTCTCATTCATTCTTACTTGAAAAAGTGACACCTCACCTTGATGCCTATGATTTCCTTTTGTTTCTTCTCTTTTTTCTCTCCCTCTAATTTTATCCTCAATGGTCTCCATCCTCATCACTAATGGAGCAATCAACTGGGTCATTATTCTGACCAAATCTTCCTCATCTCTATTGGCTCTCTCCGTGGAGCACTTCACCCGGTTATTATCTTGCATTTCACTTCAAAACACATATTATTAATATTTTTAACAATAAAAAAAATATTTTTCCAAATATAATACCAAACACTCTCACTCTACATATTTACTCATAATGCACTTCTACAATGTAATGGATTACACTTCATATAGGTTTCTAGTACATTCTACCATTTATTTTTTTAAAAACTAAGGTTATTTATGTTCTTATGGTTTATTTGACCTTGGTTATCCTTATATAGGTTTATTGAATCCCATTTTGATAAAATCCAACTCTTTTAACACTTTCCAAGCTTTACTCACTCTCTTTCACAATTTTGCCTTCTTGGTCTCAGTCCTACTAGCCCTCTTTATGGAATTTTCTTGATGTGTATGGACTATAATAATTTAAAACTATTGTTTTAATTACCCTTTATCAATCAATATATATTCCCTAGGGTTTTAATCCAAAATATTTTCTTAAGATACTTGTCTTAGCTTATCTAACTCATTATTTCCTCCTTTTAGGTCTCTTAGGCCTATTTAGGACTCTATCTACACTCAGTAGCTTGCCAATATATAGATATGTACTCAAAAACTCCACTATCACAAAATTATATTAACACACATCTTATCCCATATTTACACCAATTTTCATAAAGAATGGATGGTGTAAACTTTATATAATAAATTTTTTGTGATCAAACCCTAGATAGGGTTTATGGTAATTGTTACTAACCTAAGAGTAAATAATGACTCACTATGAGTTTTTTGTTAATTTATAAGGAACCAAACTTTTATTTATAGGTATATCTAGGAATTTCACAACTTTTTCAACCACCATTATGTATTTTTCAATCCATTATCTATCTTTTTCAACTCCAAAATTACTTGATGGTGACTGATATTGTCACTCTATAGGACCATATTTAAGACTTGTCCACTCTTATCACATTATTGGAAAAAAAATTCATTAAAATTTTTGTATGGACTCATATATTATTACCATCCTATTCTTTATCATTGAATCTTGGTTCTTGATCATGTCTCTCAAACAAAATCCAAAGCATAGTCCACCTGGTCTTTATACCACAACAAGAATCTATAAATAGTTAAGATATCTATCTGAGAAAACATTGATTTATAAATATTATCCATTAATTCTTCAAACATACAATATTTCACAACATCAAAATAACCTTCATATGCAATATGAACTGTTACCAACTTTATTCACTAACCAATCTCAAAAAAAATTAGTTAACAGGGTCTGTGTGTTCAACTTACAAAATAGGGGTTCTTTCCTTTCCTTTTCTATTCTATGTTTTCCTTTCAAAAACATGAAACCAAAATTATATATATATATATATATATGTATATATATGTATATATATATATATATATATATATGTATGTATGTATGTATGTATATATATATATATATATATATATGTATATATATATATGTATATATATACATATATATATATATACATATATATATACATACATATATATACATACATATATATACATACATATATATACATACATATATATACATATATATATATATATACACATATATATATACATACATACATACATATATATATATATACACACACACACACACACATATATATACATACATATATATATATATATATATATATATACATACATACATATATATATATATATATATATATATACATATATATATATATCACATAAATTGAATCTCCAAATACTCATCAATTCATTCTAAATTCCAGGCTGAGCACAATCATTGGGGTATTCATTTAGCATTTGAAAGGAATACTATTAATATTTGTCTATATACAAAAAATAGGGTTAACAAGATTTTACCAACAATTTTAAAACTATATCCATTATTTTCCTTTCAAATAAACATTCAATAATTCATTCAAACTTCTAAACTATCATTTTCATTCTCTCATGAACATTTCATATGCATTCAACAAATGACCTCAATAAGGTCTATTTCTTCCTTTTTACAACAACAGAGTTTGTACCCAATGTCCATCAACCTCTTTCCATCATCTTCACTTGAATGGATTAATTTTTTTTTTATAAAATTGACTCCCTATGTTCCTAAAAAATTACATATATAAATCTTGGAAATTTTCCCTCGTAGAAGGTCTCTTGTCAACATTTGTATTTTCTTATTTTTCATATGATATGACACTTCTAGTATTATGACATTAGTTAATGAACATTTATAAACTTCCTAAATTTCTCAAGACCCTTATAAAAGATAAAACATTTACCACCTTTACAAATTTTCACAAAATTCCTTTTACATGTCTTGACAACATTCAAAAATTTAAATAATGATTTTGGAAAGAAATACTAGAATTCAAATTTTATGCATTGTATGACTACCTAGACTCCTCATATGGACTTGAACTGACCTCTAGCACCTATAAAAACATATATAGACCAAACTAGGAAAAAAATGGATCAAAATTTGGGTCATCATGGGATTCCCCTACATCAAGAGGGTCAATATAGCTCTAGGCCTCTAGGTTAGATGGATTTAACCACATGGCAATATCCCACTACCTGGTAGTCTCGAGGTCAACAGGGTGAGGAGAAAGGAGCTTAAGAGAATAAATTGATACCAAATGGACTTGATGATTTAAGGGTAATATAAGAATGGACAATTAATACACCTAAAATATTCTGGATGAGTGACAAGTGGCCTTGATCGACACACCATGTAATCGAGTCATCATAAAAGATAAAATGGAGGGCATGTGGAGCCTAATGATGGATATAAGGCATGAGGATAAATTTTATGTCACATGAAATTTTTATAATGATATAAATTAAGGATAATATTATATATAAAAATCATTCTATATTCTAAGAGGTTTTGATTGGTCAAGGAGGCATGTGGAGCAAGCTAGTGACTTCCATGCCCAAATATTATCCTAGGTGGGCCGAATAGAAAATCATCCAAAATAATTGGCCAAAAGGGGATAATTGGTGATATAATTTAATTTAGATATGTGTAATAATCATAAATAAAATATAGAATATAATTTGGATTTTTTTTAGAATGAAGGGAATATTCTAATGGATTGCAATTGCAACAACTTGGAGTGGAAATCATGACAAGATATGGGATCCTTATTATACTTAAATACAAGTCCCATTCTATTTTATATATAAGGAAATATTCATTATTATTTTAAAATGGGGGAGATATTATGCACCAAAACTCTACATAATTATGATAGGCTTAGTCCTCTATTTTTTCATCTTGTTTTAGATTGTGATTATCTACCTGGAGGGCACATTTAAATGCTTTTATAATAATAATTAAATAAATACCAATATAGTTTTAAATTAATGTAATTATGTATTAATTATATTCATTTATTGATGGAATATAATTGATTAATGTTAATAATAAATTGTAATGATTCTTTACTAATGAGTATGCAGTTAGATTGTGTAATTGCTAGTCTAATTAGTTCTAAATTTTTATTATGTTTAACTTGAAGTTATGTCATTCCATTATGTGAATTATCTATAGGTATTTCATATGATTTAATTTAATATAATTCCAAACTAATATTTTTATTTAATTCCTTAGAATCCTACCCATTGGGTTACTTGAATTTTTGTTATAGCTAGACTTGGTACACATTGGTATAATTGTGATTAGACTTGATTTTTATTTTTAGAATCAATAATATTGTTTTTTTAGTCAAGAAACCACTTAATTTTAGGCCCTACTCTTCCCCTATCTTTTTTTTATGATGAATATCTTACCCATTAAATTATATTGTTATACCTATATGAAAGACGAGGTAAAATAATTAATCAAACATAAACAATAATCCTCAATAAATAGAGAGTAGATTGAAATTTTGATGGTTAATTGCCATTGTTCACCCAACTAAATGATTGGAAATTTCTTGGCCCTTAGATTCAACAATTTAAATCCTAAAAATTAGAAGGCATTCATCTCATGTGTTGTTAACTCCATTTGTCCTCATTATAATAGCTAATCTAATAGTTTTTTATGTTGTGGGTCACAAATTGAGACCAATATAAATTGGTACTAGAAAGAAGGATGACTTTTTGTCTAGTTTGAAATTCCAAATATCTAGCATTGCATTGATTTATTATCTAATTTTATATTTCAATTTATCTATATTTTATATTTGATTTTTTTAAGGTTTTGGATTGAATATCTCTAACTCATATTTTATGTCTTAAATAATTTATAACCTATCAAGAAAATCACTAGATCTCAAGTAATCAGAGATAGACTGACATTAAAAATATTAAAGAGACCAAAAACTAATAGAGGAAGACTAATACCTTTATACACCCCTACCATTTTATCCTCTCAATCTACCCAAAATAGACCCCCACCCATTGTTTCACCCATGGCTTGCTTAGTAGGGTCTATAATCAATGTTCTAAGGAATGTACATGATTTGCCTAAGAATACCAATAGATACCTTCCAAGGTTCATCCCAAGTAATATGATGATTGATAAAGATCATATTACATCCCATAAAACTACACTTAGGTTTCTTATGGTTGAACACAAATATTTAGCCTTTAGGCTATTCCATTGAACCTTACTTTATATGGCCTATGACTATTTCTTTAACTTTCCTAAGGATTCAATTAAAATCTAGAATCAATTGATTAGCAAGTTCTTAGCCTAGTTTGGTCAGGTGGTAGACCCCATTATCCTATATCAATAATTTGATTGGATGATAAGGGAGTCTAATGAACCTATATGTAATTTTAATGCCCTCTTTCAAAAAATGTATAACAAGGTGACAACCATGTGTAGACCATATGATCAATTAGAATTGGAGATATTTAAAAATGCTTTAGACCCATGGACATTCATGTTATTGAGGAGGGATCCAACTATCATAGATATTACCCTCACCTATGTAGTGGTAATAAAATTAAACAAGCAACTCAATCCATAAGGGAAAATGTTTTCCCATATTCCTAACATCCTCTGAAACATGCCAACATTGAATGTAATCACACCTATAAATCATAACATCCCAATGTTATAACCTCTCCCAATCACAAATCAACTTCCTCTACTTCATGTTGCTCCAAATCGTAATTTTTTATTTTTAAATTCTGTTAGAAATGAGGCTTTTCCATAACCTTATAACCAAGCTATGGTCTCAATTTAAACTAATAACACATAGACTTCTAATCAAGAATTATCTAAGCCTGAGTTGGATGTAATTTAGAGGATGGTCTAAATGTTGATAAACAAACATTCCTTAGTTTGAAAAAATAAGTGGGTAGTTTAATTAGTTGGAATTATACCCCAAATTTCACTTACAAACATAATTAATAGCCCAACAATAGGCAAGGCAATAAATCTGAATCTCCATATAATAAAATGCCCAAAATCAACATCATGGAGATTACCCTACCCATTATTGTATTGATTTTTTTAGTGCCTTCAAAATCCTACAGAAGGATATTGATAAATATGAGGTTATTCCAAATAACTAGGATGATGCAAGACATCCTAATGTTCCTATTTTGTCCAAATCACCTGATATAGCCATGGTTTTAGAGACCATAAACTTTCTTAGTGAAGGAGATAATGAACTTAAGGATAATATCAATGATATTCAATCTATGCATCAGTTTCAAGGAGAAAATTTTACTCTTAAGAGAAAGACACACCAACCCTTGACAACCTCAACAGCTCTCAACAACGTCACTATTCCCCTTGACTCAAAAGCTATAAATGATCCACCTCCACCAAAATCAAGTGACACCTAGCCCACCACTATTAAGATGAGATACAACATAGTGGAGGCTATTAAAAGGATAAAGGCCAATATAACACTCCATAAATTGGCACAAGTTGTTAAACATAGAGATGTACTCCTTAAGTCTCTTATGGATAATAACACTTAGCCCAAAAATAAGGCCATGAATAATACTAATGTTCTGATACACAAGGACAAAATGGAAGTTCCACCCTTTTTACTCATAGCCTAAATCTTTCGCAAGAATTTACATAATTTCTTGGTTGATTTAGGAACCTCAACAAATGTCATGCCTACTAGAATTTGCAAAAAACTAGGACTCACCCCTATAAAATCAGTTAAGGTAATGGTCTAGTTAGATAATTCTAAAGTCAAGGTTATAGGGGAATTATTAAATGTTCATATGTAATTACAAGTTGAACCAACAATGCAATAGTTCATAGACATACAATTGGTTGAAATCCCAAAGGCATATATCATGTTACTAAGTAGAGATTGGTTCAAATCTTTGAATGGTTATATGGCAATAGACTTATCCCATATATGATTTCCATGGAGAAGGATGGAAAATCATATAAGGATTTACAGAGAGACATGCATGCAATTTATGATTATAGAGTAAAATGTAATCAATGAAAATTTTTACTTTATCTCTATAGATTTAGGTGTCTATACTCTAACCACCAAACTAGCAAGAAATAAATGGCTCAATTGAGATCAAAATTTAGGTATTTTGTCTTTGTGTTTTGATGGAGCTCAAGTTAAGAAAGGATCAGGAACAGGTGTTGTATGCATTGAACCCTCTAGAAATAAACACGTGGTTACATATAGATTTTATTTTAGTGTACTAATAACATATTATAATATGAGGCATTAATCTTGGGATTATAGTTTTTAGCCATTTATGATATCTAACAATTAAAGGTATATTATGATTCTAAACTAGTTTTCAATCAAGTAAGAAATAAATTTTAATATATTTTTTCTCATTTAAATAAATATAAGCACACTGTGTTTGGGACTTTATAGAATCCTTTGATGTATTTAACATTGTTTACATTCTTATAAGTGACAATATCATGGTAGACACACTAATTATTTTTCTACTAAACTTACACCTTTAGATAATATGAATCTAAAAAAAAATTATATTGAATTGGTTTTATCTCCATTTGCATCTGATAATGTTAACAATTTTCAATTTTTTGATGATGACAAGCACATACTAGATTTCCTTTATAATTCTAATTCTTTTGATGTGTGGTGGTTGATGAGGATGAGAGGAGTGATGTGGATAGAGAACATGGTGATGTTGATGGACTAATGAACCATAAGGATAATCAAATTCTAAATGGAATGATATCATTAGAAAGATTATTTAACTTAGAGAGCCCTATAGCTAAGGTTGAAAGAGTTTTTCATCCTAATCAGAGATCACAAGTTATAAATATGGGGATACTTAATTATCCTCTAAACATCATTGTAAGGTCAGAATACAATGATGAAGAAATGTAAAATTTATGAATGTTGTTAATCTATTACCAAAATATCATTGTTTGGACTTATGGTAACCTGAATGTGTTTAATCCCAACATCATGATGCATAATATTCCCTTAAAACCTAATAATAATCCATTTAGATAGTATTAAAACTAGTCAATCTTGTTCTTGAGTCACTCATCTTGAAGGAAGTTTAGAAGTTACTATCATTTGGTATAATCTTTCTAGTAAGACACTAAACCTAGGTAACTAATTTAGTATCAATTAGAAAGAATAGCAGATAAATTATCTGTGTTGATTTGAAAAATTTAAAACAAATTTTAGACAAGTATAAAAATCACTACCATCCCTAGATGAGGCCATCTAAAAGGTCAATAAATTTGAGATGATGTCTTTCTTAGATGGGTTTTGGGGTTACAATCAAGTTTTAGTTGACAAGTAAGATCGATCAAAGACATACTTCATCTTAAAGTGGGGCACATTCACTTATAATAAAATGTGTTTTGGTCCAATCAATGTTGGTGCCACTTTTTAAAGAGCCATAAACATAGTGTTTGAATGGTTGATTGATAAGTGAATTATTGTGTATATGGATAACTTAATAGTTTTTTTTCCAAATGTAGATCAAACTATTTAATGCAGTTGAACAAGATCTTTGTATGTTGTTGTAAGTTTGGTATTTTACTCAACCCAAATAAGTATATTTTTTGTGACTGAGGGTAAGCTCCTTGATCACATAATTACAAAATAAGGTATGTCAATTGACCCTGATAGAGATGATTCCATTTATAAAATTCAAATACCAAATAGTAAGAAAGAACTAAAATATTTATTTGGTAAAAATTAACATTCATATGAAAATTCATTCCAAGTTTTACTGAGATAACTAAACCATTGAATACCATGTTAAAACATGAAGCTAAAATTGAGTGGATGCCTACCTCAAAGAAATCCATCCAAGAAATTAAATATGCCATAAAGTAAACCCTTATTTTGGTTATTCCATATTAAACAACATATTTATACTTATATTCATTTGCATGTAATCATATAATTATTGTCATCCTTAATAGCATTTGAATCACATCAAACAATAAAATTCACCATAGGTTAAATATTATGTATATAGTAGGTAGACCACAAGAATTTTATTAATAATAAAAATAATTATATAAAAAAGGGTTATAATATGATGTTAAACATTTTACAACACCAAACATTAATATATAGGTTTTCAGCTTATGATCGATAAAAACCAACTACCTATTAACCAATTATCTATGGGAATTCAATCAATAAGATAGTCTTATTATAACACAAAATATAAAATCAAACTAAGTAAATATGGATATGTTTATTTAATGGGGTGTATTTATAATAAATATGCATGCCCCTCTTACAATTTATTATTACCTAACAAACCCAAACTATAGTTAAGACTTTGGAATAAGTCCTAACAAACCCCCTATGATCCAAAGTTAGTTCTTTGGACACATGCCAAGATTTTTTATGAATTTTTCAATTTTAATTTTGTCAAGAGTTTTTTGAAGATATTATTTGCTTGATCATCAGTTGGGAAATATATTGGATCAAGTTATTTTTTTACACTAGAATTCACAAATAATTTTTAAATCTATATGTTTTGTTTTGGCATGAAATACTATATTTTTATACATCTTGATTGCACTTTGATTATTAATGTATAATTGTGTAGAAGTAATATGATAAATCTAAATATATTCAAGAATATGTTGTAAATAAATAACTTATATAGAAACATCCCATGTTTTGATATATTCTAATTCTACTAATAAATTTTCCAATGTATCCTACTTATTACAGCACCATGCAATGGTAGATGAACCCATATGCATAGTGTACCCTATTATGGACACTTTATCATCCACACATCCAAAAAAAATACACCATAATACCCAAGAAGTTTTAATTTATTGTTATGATAATACTCAAGGCCATATGTTTTTATTTCTTAAAGGTAATGAAGTACTCTTTTTGTTGCATGCCAATGAATTTATCTAGGCTCATGCATAAACCTAGGCAAAATTTCAATTGCAAAGGATATATCAGGCCTAGTAGTCATCAAGTATATCAAACTCACCACTATCTTTAAATATTTTTTGCCATCAATAAATGCACTACCATCATCCTTATACAATTTCAAGTTACTTTCCATTGGAGTGAGTGAAGATTTGTAATCAATCATTCCAAACCTATTTAATAACTTAGAAATATAATTAGTTTGTGAAATAAAAATACCTTGATATTTTTGAGTAAATTATATTCCAAGTTAATAGTGAAGAATTCTAAGATATATCATCTCAAACTTGTCTTTTAATTCCTTCTTCATAGACTTGTTATGGTTTCCATCATCTCATGTGATAAATAATTTATCAACATAAAGAATAAGAATTACCAATTTCTTTATCTGCACTTGAATATAGATAGTATCATCAGATTCACCATGTGTAAAGCCAATTTTATAAAATTAGGAATCCATTTTTTCATACCAATCCCTAAGTTCCTATTTTATCCCATATAGAGATTTGACTAATTTACACACTTTGTGTTTTACACCCACTTTCTCAAAACCTTGGGTTTGTGTCAATAAACTTCTTCCTATAAATCAACATTAAAAAAATCACTTTTGGCATCCATCTAATTTACTTTCCAGCAATTTTTTTATACTAAGGTAAGAACCATATGAATAGTGTGACATTTTTTAGTTGGTGCAAATGTTTCCTCATAATCAATGCCTTCTTATTGTGCATAACCTTTCACAACAAGGCTTGCCTTATTTTTATCAATGGATTTGTCTAATTTATACTTGACCCTATAAACCCATTTGCATCTGATGGGTTGAACATGTGGAGGAAGATCAACAAAAACCTAAGTATTATTATTAAGAATGGCATCATATTCATTTTGCATTGGATTTTTCCAAACCTATTCAGTAAAAACTTCCTCAAAACTGGATGCCTCAGTGGAAGAAGTAGTAACAACCATTGCATAATTTACCTATTTACAAGAACTCTTGGGACCTATTATACCAATTTCATCTACTTTAAAGTCATAAAAAGTTCTTTAAGACAATTATAGATACTTGTCTAAATTTTTAAGATTTGGAATACCAAAATTATCTTCATATGCACCATTTGGAGGAGGACCAAGAGAATTTTCAACATTTTCTAAGTCATTATTATATAAAATACTTAAGTAAATAGAAGGAACCGAAGGGATACTTGTTTAATACCATAATATTTGAGAGTTAGCTTCATTATTCAATCCATTAACACATTTTTGAATATTCCTCTCTAACCTATCAAATTATGAATCAATATCTAAAGTATTCATATTACCAAATTCATAAAATATCACATATCTAATCATTATGAATTTTCTTATATCTTGTGCAAGAAAAAGATACCCCTTTTTATTTTTTAAATACCCAAGAAAGATGCATTTTTTACTTCAAGGTTCCAACTTAGTTTTGTGCTCAATAGGAAATCAAGATAATCAAAGACCTCCAAGAAATTTCAAGTGTTTAAATTTTGGTCTAAACCCATGCCAAAACTCATATGGATTTTTACCCAAAAGTGTAGTTGTAAGGGATTTGTTTCTAAAATTCACTACAATACCAATGATTTCTACTCAAAACTTATCATTGATATATTTATAGTGAAGCATTGATTGAATTATTGCCTCTAAATTTGTGTTCATTCATTCAAAAACTACATTATATTATGGAGTATAAGTATTATTATATTTTATTTGGATTCCATGTTCCCAAAAATAATCCAAAAATTCATTTGAAGTATACTCACCACTATTATCTAAACAAAGAGTGAATAAGTGTGAACCTATTTCTTTTTTAGCTAAATGTAACCATTAAACTAACTTAGTAAAAACCTTTGATTTTTTTTTCATAAAAAAACACCCAAGTCATCCTATACAAATCATCAATAAAAAACACAAAATATATGTACCCTCCAATGGATGACCTTTTCATATCACAAAAATCACTATGAACTAACTACAAACATCTATTTTCTCACTAAGAAGAATTATGAGGAAATGTATCCTTGTTTTATTTGCCTAGGACATATGATTTACAAAGAATAATATCTTTAAAAAAATTGGGCAAACCATTCACCATTCCATATCATTGTAAGTCCATCAAAGAGTGAACATTAAAAATTCCATAGTGGAGATGCCATAAATGCTATGTAGACATTATACCTATACATGTATCAATAATTTTTGCAAGTTATACTATGGGAAGAAGCACTTTATAATGCAAAAAAACCAAATTTCCATCCTCATAACCTATATACATTATTTTATATCCATTTTTGATTGAGTTAATATAAATGAGCCCATTTTCAAGCATAATTTGATAACCCTTCTTACGAATAGTTACTAAGGAAAGAAGATGTTTTTTCAATATGGGAACATACCAAACATTCTCTAAATATTTTATAGAACCATTAGGTAGAAGAGTCTGAATAGACCCAAGTCCCTATGGAGTATGCATAGACTTATCCACCAAGGATACTGAAGTATGAGATCCTTATTTGAAAGTCCAAAATAATTTTCAACTAAATGTCATGTGTTAATTTTCACTTGTATCTAAAACTAACACATATATGATCTCATCTCTAGCCTCATATTCCATATAAGAAATGTTCCCTAAAATAGTGAATGCAAATTCATGAATAACATTACTTGATTCATCATATTCATGGTATACTACACACAGAGCAGAGTTAAACTTAGTAACTTTTTGTGGCATATAATTTTTTTCAAAAGGAATCCTACACTAAGAATTAATGTGACCAAATTTTCCACATTTATGACATTGAATGTCTAATCTACCTTGACCTCTGCCTCTATTTAAGTTGTGAACATGCCCTCTATCACTCATCTCATTTGAATGAGAATGGCTATATTTTTTATTAGAATAGTTTTTCTAATTATATCATCTATATTTTTTTGACATCTTCCTCCTTTATAACCTTTACCCCTTCTATAACTTTTCCATCTATAGTATTGACCAGAAGAAGAAGAACTATGTTTGGACTTTATAACATGGGCTTTCTCAAATTTCTTAGATTTTTTGGGTAAAAAAAGGTCATGTTGAATAATCAACTCAAAAATTTTATCAAAATTTATGCCTATGATCTTATCAGAGACATGAACCATTTCTATAAAGTTTCTATAGGAACAGGTAGTCCTTTCAATGTAGCAATTATAATGATATCATCATCAAGTTTATCAAACCTAGCCTTAGTATATTTAGTAGTAATGTTCTTCAACTTGGACATGTACTCTCCTATATACCATCTTCCACCAATGACAAAGTAAAAAATGCATGTGTATATTTGTCTTCTTATGCTTGGGATTTTTATCATACAAGTCAAATAAAGTCTTCCATGCAGTGTAACTATGGAGAAAGTTTTCAATATGAATGTAAGTATCTCTAGTGAAAAAAACACTTGATTAAAGATATGGATTAAGAATCATGCATATTAAAAACATCAAATTTAGCCTATTTTGTAGGCAAAATAGGATTTTCATTCTTCGCAACATCCCATAATTCATTGAAAACTAATGATGCTTCCATTAAACATTACAATTAGTGTAATTAGAAAATTTCAAATGATCACTATCTAAAATTTACATGCATGTAATTATCAAAAATATCCAAAAAAAGAAATATTCCTCCAAAATTTTTTTGACCAAATACATATTTGACCAAAAAGAGGATTTGAACCCTAGGCCTCCAACTTCCAAGAGTTTATATAAAATAAGCCTTTCTAATTATTGTCTGAGTATTTATAAGACATATAGAGAGAAGTTTATATTTGAACCTAATTTTGTTCTCTATGAAAATTTTAAAAAAAAACCTTTTCCATGTAAACCATTATTTCATCCATGAAATTTTGGAAAGAGGATAAAATTTTCTTTGATTTGTGGATCCCCCAAACCCTAAAATTTGATGAAACTATAGCATAAAACTTTGATAAATGAAAATCTATTTTTCCTATGTCATTCCCAGACCAAGATCCAACCTAGATGTCATGGTTTGAAATAAAAATTCATGTGACATTTCCACACTTGTACCAAGATGTAAAAATCTATACAAGGCCATACAATGTAATTTTTTGATCAAATTTAGGTTTTTATAAGGGAAATTTACTGCAAAAGGATGATGGTTAGAGTGTTTGGATGCTATGGGAGATTTATAGGTGAAAATAGGCTATACAACTCACAAAAATGAATTTAAATATATATAGGGTTATTTGAGATCATATTTTTGGCAAACAGAGACTTAAAATAGATAGAAACACTTAAAACATTCACTCAATTTTATTTCAATAAATTTAAGAGGTCATAACACATCTTCACAAGATTTTTTAAGATTGAAAAAGGTTGTACAAATGGCTGATTTTGTTTGTTTGCGAATAATTTTAAGATTATAATTTAAACAAGCATCTTCTATAGGATTTTGATGAGTTCAAAATGGAGGATCAAGATTCTACAAGCATATATCCATACAAAATAAAATCTCAAATTATTCAACTCATATATCCTCCAATCACAAGATTTGATATATGCAAATTAAATGTATTTTAAAAATTTAAAATTTCTCTAATTTTTCAAATTTGACACCAATGTTTAATAAAGGGAATACCTTATATTGAATAAACTTATTCACTACAAAATTTATTTCACATGAGCCTTCCTTGTTATCATATAAACTTGTCTTTCACATCTTTTATTTTAGTTCACCATGCTCTCTTTTACCATGCTCTGATACCACTGATAACATTCAAATCACTTCAAATAACAAAATTTGCCATAGGATAAAATTTTTCTATAGTAGGTAGACCACAAAATTTTTATTAATAATCAAAATAAGTACATATCAAAAAGTGCCAATATGTCATTAAATTTTTTTCAACACCGAACATTAATATATATAGGTTTTCACCTTATGATCGGTAAAAAATAACTACCTAAATAACCAACTATCTATGGGAATTAAACTCATAAGGTATTTTTATTATTGACACAAAACATAAAATCAAACTAAGTAAATATGACTATGTTTATTTAATGGGGTGTATTTATACTAAAGATTCATGCCCTTTTACAATTTATTATTACCTAACAAACCTAGCCTATACTTAAGACTTTGGAACAAATCCTAATATTCCTTACTCAAAAATTGGAAGATGGAGGGCATCCCATAACTTTCATGAGCATGAATTCAAAGGAGGTTGAATTAAAATAAGTAATCTTATGTACTGGTAAAGGGAGCAAATAAATTCAGGGATTACATCCTAAGAAACAAAGTTTATGCTAAGGTTATGGATAATCATTTCAAAATGATGTTGGGGTAGAATGAAATTGGATAAAGAAGAGGATGTTGGGTATCAAAACTTCAAGAATATGACATTAAAATTAGGCCCATGAAGTTGGTTCTAAGCCAAGGTCTATCATAGTTAATCTCTGAAATTGAGTTTAGTTTTTTTGTTTTCCAAGTAAATTAGTCTAAGTTGAAGCACAACCCTTAGTATGACTTAATTAATTATTACCTATTGTATGACATTCCTCTGAATGGCTTAGATAGGAAGTAAAATAGATCATTACAGTTAAATGTTTCCCACTACATGTTAAATAAAGGTGTCTTGTACCATAGAAATCATGAAGGAATTTACCTAAGATGATTAACATTAGAGGAAGCACTAGACATCATGACTTCTTTCCATGTTAAATTAGGTAACAACCATCCTTCTGGTAGTGTGATAACCCACACCATTTTAAGAGTTGGTTATTATTGGCCAACATTATTCAAGGATGCTCATACTCATGTGATATCTTGTCATCTCTATCAAACCTTTGAAAAAAAAGGTAAATTCATTTTGTTATGCTCCTTTAACCAGTAATTGAGGATCACATTTAGTGGGGCCTAGACTTCATTGGAATAATTAATCCAAACTCTTTAGTTGACCATAAATTCATCACTATAATGACTAATTATTTCACAATATGGGATCAATCAAAAGTAACCAATAATAGCACTATTAATGAGGTGATTAGCTTCCTTAAATATCACATTACAACTAGATTTGACACCCATGTGTAACTTGTGTGTGACAATGGGTCTGACTTCTAATTAGATGAGTTGACTGAGTGGCTATATTAAAATAGGATTACATTGAATTTATCTTAAAACTATTATCCTTAAGTAAATGGTTTGGTTGAGTCCAAAAAAAAGAAATTATTGATCTTCATTAAGAAATAAGTAGAAGAGAACCCACGTAGTTAGCATCTCTTACTCAAGTATGCTTTTTGGGATGATCAGATAAGGCATAATAAAATCCTCAAGATCTCTCCCTTCATGTTGGTTTATTTCATGGAACCAATATTTCTAATGACACTCAAGATACCAATGTATTAGTACATCAATGACTACATGGTATAAAATGAAATAGGCAAATCTAGGCTATTGGACCTAATTCACATGGATGCTATGAGAGATGAGGCCTTGAATAATTTTAGTAAGCATCATGTAGCTATGAAAAGGTAGTTCATAGAAAATCATAAGTGAAATAATTTCACATTTTGGACAAGGTTTTATTATGAGACAAATCCCATGAAAAGAAAGGTCAGCATTATAAGCTAAGTCTTTTTTGGACCAGTCCTTATCAAGTTATATAATTTATAGGATAGAATGCTTGCATATTAAAATATTTACAAGGGAATGACCTATAGTTTTTAGTTAATGGATAGTTTATAAATCATTACTTCTCATTTATTTCATCTAACACCATTTTAGAATGAGTCAGGAGGTTTTTTGCATGTATATATTGTATAGTGGTTTGTGCTTTCATAGTTTAGATTTTATTTATGTTCTTTTTTGTTTACTTTGATTTTTTTCTTGTTTCTTTCCCCCAACTCCTTTAAGTTGGCTTAATTTATTTGAATCACTGGAGTCTTTTTATTATGTTCCCTACAATAAAAGCTAAGAGGCTAATTACTTGACATATAATGGGAAATTAGTTCTATTAAAGGTGGTCTCATGGCATTATTATTTCATATCTTCCCTTACAACCCATTGATTGTAATTCTATCTAGAAAATAAATCCTACTCACAACCAACATTACATCAAAGCTAAGTCTAAGAATAAGTAGAAAATAGAACAATAGTGTTTAAATTGAGGTGTTTCTAGTTTATTTTGGGTTGGTCACTTCACATGGTGAGTAAATGCATGAGAATTATTTAGATTTTAGAAGTTAGATAATAAGTAGTCATTCTTGAATAACTCCATAAATTGGAATCAATTTTATTACAAATTTTTAAAAATTTTAAGGTCAGTGATTTGAAATGGAATATGTGAATTTTATTAACATTTCATTTTCTAGTTGAAATCATTAGACTACACTTAATTTCATATTTGAAGCAAAATACAAGAAATAAACTCATTTAAGTTTATCTTAATAATTATGAATGAGTTTATCATGCACCCATGGATTAGTCCCCAACCCTCAATGGACGAGATGATGAAATATTTTCAAAAGAAAGAAATCAAAATAAAATTGAATAAAATGTAAAATCCAAATTATTTGCTCAAAAGGGTGATTCGTGCAATCTCCATCACAAGATTTTTATCCTAGTTGGAAATAAAGCAAGGCCATGAGTAGGACCATAGGTATATTTGTTGGGGATATGGGAACCTAGTTGGTATTAGAGTAAAGCCCATGCCATTTGCCCCCAAGCCAAACATCTAAATTGTCCTTCTTAGAAATTTTAATTGTTTTAGGCATGTTTAAATTTATTTATGTGAATACAAAGGGATATAAAATAATCAATCACTTTTAACACACACTGGAAGTCTAAAGTAGATCTAAAACTTAATATGTCACATATTGAAGTAAATTTTAGTGCATTCATCCTTATGATTTTGTCTAACAAATTATTATTAGTTTGTACTTATTTTCTAGGTGTGAAGATGCATATGTCTATGTTCTGAGTGCTAATGCAACATTATCCCCATAAAGATCACCATTTTTTAGGTCCAACACTCTCCATTTTAATTTTTCATATGGGAAGCCTCTTAGTTCAAGATGATTTCTTACTTCTACTCTTGATCAATTGCTTGGTCTTTGATGTGAATATTTGAACTTGCTTAAACCTATAGAGTTTAACCATTTTAGATCATGCATTTTAAAGTGCATTTAAAAATCCTCTTTTGGGTAAAATCTAACTAAGACTTATGTGATTGGTATAGATTTTAGAGATCTTCTAAAATATTACCTTAGTAATTCAGCTCGTGATTGTTTCATTACACTACAAAATGATTAAATTTATTTAACATCTTACTTCAAAATTTAGTTTATTTTCAATATTATGAGATATTTTTAAAATTACTTGAGTTTAAAGTCTAAGTTTTCAATCTTTGGGCATTTTTAAGGCATTTAAGTTATAGGTTTGACATGGCCATTCAAATGTCTTATTTTATTAAATCCATTTTTTTAAATGAAAATATTTGTGTCCTTTGTAATGAAGCATTGTTGATCCTTTTTTATTATTATGATCTCCACTGAGAAAATTTGTGATTTCATTCTATACTTATTGAATTTTCTCATTTTGATGAATTAATAATGCTAAAATTTTGATGGTGTTTTCCTTAGTCTTTTTTTACAATTTCTCCTTCCTTGGGCCCTCTATATGGTTGGGATCATGCCATGTGACATGATCCTATTCAAATGAGTGCCCAAGGAACTTTGGGACTTGGATTTTGTGAAAATACCTAAGCCTCTAGGTCACCAAGTTGATGTCATGTGGCATCAACCTAGGGACCTATGAGGGAGTCAGTAGCTAAATGGCCCCAAGACACTGGGTCACTAGGATGATGCCATGTGGCATCTGTATACAAATGGGAATACAATTGATCTATTTATCAATCCTATCTTGGAGAATCTAAATCCTACTTACACTTCCAATTTTTGATATATTAGATATTTAGGGTCATGACCAATATGGATCTACTATATCTAACCAAGGGATATCTTACCATAATAACATTACTAGAGAGGATTCCAAAGCCTCTAGTCAAGAAAAATTATGAAATAACCCTAGATATGTCCTATGTTTTCATATTCACAATATAAATGCAAAGGAAAGTAAATTCTAATATAGTATTCACTAAATCTTATGGCATAAAGTAGGGGTAATAAATATAAAAAGTAAACATGCATAGAAAATCTATACACACATCAATGTATAGGAATTCCTAATGCATGGGAGATAAGTACAAATTCTAATCTATCTACTCTTATAAAGGAGGAACAAAGTTAGGAATAATTACCTTTGAAGATGAACCCATTGAGCCTTAATCTCTCTTTTGGCCAAGGTTCAAGAGGTTGTGTATTTTGAAGAAACTGAGGATAGATGATGGACTATGGTATATCTAAAGACCTCCTAGTGGATCCCAAGTTTTCACAAGATAAGATATGTATCTCTAAAGAAAGTATTGAAACCCTAAACTATGCTCCTCAAGTAGAATGGTGGATAAGTAGATGCAAAATATAATATTATTACTCTTTTCTTCTCAAAAAATGATGGAAATAGATGTGCATATATAGTGAAATCTAACCCTAGACCTTTTCAAAGGTTTACCTAACAAGGTCAGCCCAATCAACTCTATATTGTTAATTGATAAAAATAAGTTAGGTCTTAGTCTAGGTTGACCAGGCTGGCCTAGACCCATAACATGCAAATATCAATTTTAATACAAGGTTAGCCTAGGTTAAATTAGTACTATAATAAGATCAAATCTCATAATGGAGTCAACCTAGGATGAATTAGTCCTGTAGATGGTGAAATAAGGTTTTTGCTTAGGTAGGAGCTAAAACCAGGGAGTATAAATATAAAATAAACCTTTAAGTTAACATATAAATATAAGTATAAGTTAAAATTTAGACATGGACATCTAGTTTCTTATACTTTAAGTTATATATATATATATATATATATATATATATATATATATATATATATATATATATATATATATATATATATATATATATATATATATATATATATATATATATATATATAATTTTAGGATGTTTCAGACTAGTTTTAGACCTCTAAGAGCTATAATGCAAATTCTAGATTTTGGAGGGTATTATTGGATTTTAGACAACCATATATTAGGTTTTTAAGATTTAAAACTTAGCCATATTTTAATATTTAATAAATGAATCATAGGAGGCAAATGGATATAAACTCTAAGGATAAATGGTAATAATGATACAAATCCATAATAATCTTGTGAAGCACCAATAGTTTTCCCACCCCTTTTATGGTACACTCTTTAAGGCATGCACTCGGAGAGATTAAAACTTGATAGGTTCCTACAAGAGAGAGTGTTAGTAAGTGGCAAAGATAATAAAAAATATTGTCTGTATACATATGCCCCACTTGAATCTCATCATATGTCATGTGAGTGTAATATGGGATAGTGCTTCGAGAAAGAACATGACAACACATGCAAATGAGCTAAAAAAAATGAAATACTAAAATTAATGATGAAATTAAATTAATCAGAAGTACCATATACATACCTTAACTTATCTTTCTACTGAATAACTACATGCAAATATCCTATTCTTGATCATGTAGGGTACAGTACTTGCATTTGAGAAACCCTATGGATACATAACTAATAATAGAAATAATGTGTGTGTATGTAGGATGGTAAAAGTAGTAATGAATTATTGAGAGAAAATAGCAAATTAGGATTGTGAAGGATTGGTTAAAACCAAAGGATCAAGCATATAAATGAAAAGAAGATGAGAAATGATAAAAGAACACACTAAATCACATTGGGAAGTATGTAAAATAGGAATGGCAAAAAGAAAAGTAGAACATACTAAATCACATTGGGAAGCATTTAAAACATGAATGAAAAATGAAATATCAATGAAAGAAATGTCTAACAAAGATATGTAAGTAAGTGAAAAGTAACCACATGTAAGATAACCATGTTCAATCAAACATAAATAAAACATAAATTCTTGAAAATGAAGTTAAAATCAATATGTAATAAAAGTATGTAAAATGAAGATGAATAAAGCATTAAGAAATGAAAATGAAGTGTAATTCAAGATGTAAGACAAACATGAAAAAGTCATAAATAAATATAAACATGTAATAATTTAAAATTTCATGTGTAAGATAAGTGAAGTCCATAAAAATCACACAAGAACATGATGGATAGATGAAAATCAAAACCTCTAAAGAATGAAAAGTCAAACTTAGTGCTTGTTTTAAGACATAATATAAGAAAATGCAACCACCTAATGATATGAATAGTGTGATAATGATATGGTGTGTTAATCAAATGGTATAAGGGTGTTTGTGAGGAAGTCCTAGTCCTATATAAGGTCTTACAATACAACTCACAAACTCATCCAAAGAGGCATAATAAAGAAAAAGTGATTAAAGATGTGATTAGCTAAAATCAATATCCAACAAGGGGAATATCAAGAAAAATATGATGTAAATAAGGAATGTGATGTGCCATATGGGTGATGTGAACATCCTTTACAAGAATGAGACACAATAGGCAAGTAAGTAAGACTATAAACTATCAACAACAAGGACTTAGGATACTTTGACTGATAAACAAAAAGCTTGGGATAATAAGTAAAGTACATAAATCAATATATAAAGGCTATATGCATGAAAATTGAAATGGACCCACCTTCCCATAACATGTTCCCCATTCCTTAGGACCCCGTATAGAGTTGACAATCTACTACGAAGATTAGGTACTTATGTGAGAAATTAGGTGGAATTATATGATATAATAAGACCTCTTACCTGAATCTACTAGACTATTTCACCCTAGTTGACCTCATCTCTATCATAAGGCCAACTGTGGAGTTTGAGATTCAACTAAGATATGAGATACACCAAATAAAAATCATGTATTTTGGTGTTATTTGACTTTTAATATTGTTTTTACCTTTTAATCATTGCCTTTTATTTCTTTTATGATTTGTATTTTAACTATTTTGGATTTTTTTATTCTTTCTCCTCCATACAGATTCAAAGAACCAAACATGACTGAAATAGGTGACAAACACAAGAGAACCTACACTTGGTCACTAGAGAAAAGGATTTAAAGACTAAGGTGTCTAAAGGCTCCTATAGTTTCCCACAAATAAGTGTGCACCCTCAAAATTTGACCTATGTGTACCTTAAATGAAAGGAAATAGGGGAAATATAAGGATCATAAGAGATCCTTCCATGCAATAAGTGATACAATGATGGATATGCTCATAGATGATCACAAGGAGGTAAAGTAGTGCTATGAAAGGGATATAACTATGTTATGATAGTAATGTCATTAAGAAGTCATACTAACCTACAATAGATATATAAAAAGAAACAATGAAGTAGTAGTCATCTCAAAATATGGGGAAAGTAATTTAAATATGTTTTATTTTGGTAATTTGTGAGGAGATCCTAGTCCTATCCATAGTCTTACACTACAACTCATGAGCTAAACACCAATGAGGTAATTGTTTAAATAAGGGGTAAAATAATCATAAAGATACCAAGGAAAAGAATTACATAAAAACATAATAATGAAATATCTAAGAATGAAAATGAAAACAAATGTCAAATGTAATGTGCAAAATAACCCAAATGAAACAATCAGAATAGTAAAATATGTTTGTGAGGAAGACGTGGTCCTATCAAAGGTATTAAAATGCAACTCAAAAACTATAAAGTGAACTAAAACCAAATAACCCAAAGGAAACAATGTAATTAAAATTAAACTAAATGAAATAAAGTGCACAAAAACAAACAAACATGAGACAAACATAACAATCAAAATCTATGTTAATGTCTATATCAAATATGAGCATGTTAAATACAAGTTTATGTGTCTCAAAATGTTTCTTGAAGTTAAATTTGTTAATTATTAAGTATTATATATTAATATTTGGCATATTAATATGCCCTAGTGGATAATTTTATGTAGGTATGGGCATTGAAATATTCCCCAAAGTTTTAAGTGATATCTGGATGAGCATCACAAGATGTCTCAACATGTGATATGGAGTGAGGTTAAATTAAACCATTAGAATTATTTGGATTGGTTTGGTATGTGCACTTGGAGATAGGTAATTGTGTTGGTTTGTTAGATTTTAAGGGTATTGAAATTGAAATATGATTTTTAGGAGAGGTATCAAGAGGTCTATAAGGCAAAAGAGGACCATGTATGATGCACTTTGTAGTAGGCATTTGAACTAGGAGTTCCTTTAGTTCAAGTAGACCTAAGAGGTTTAGGTTAGATGAATGAAACCACCCATTTAAATTTTTTCATGTTAGATTTATTTTCCTTATTGGTTTAGTAATAAATATCAACTATGGTTCAGAAGACATTAGTAGATGAGATGGAGGTATGGGATAATTATTTTTCATTATTAGGTAGTTGATGTTGATGTGAGTATGGTTCTTTAGATTAGATTTTCGAGGCTTGAAGCTAATCTTGATAGAATTGTTTTATTATAGTATCAATCTTTAAATGTGTAACAAGTAATGGAGTAATAATAAATTGATGAAGATCATGACAATATTCATTATAATGACCTATAGTAGCATGCCACCAATAAAACTTATCAGGGTTGTACCATTTTGGAGGAGGTTTGGAAGGATCAAATTTCATGGGTTTAGAGGGTGGAAATCTCATCTTAAGTTGTTATATATTCAAGGAAGGGTGGATGACATTAAAATTTGTTGAATTGGATATCCCATTTGAGTTTAGGTAGGCTTATAAGAGTCAATGTTATGAGAAAATTATTGGAAAGTTTCTTTAGTAGTTGCTTGAGGTGGCTCAAATTGAGTCATAAGAAAGTATTGCCTTTTTTATTGGTCTAAGGATTCTTCCAAATTTTAAGGGGAAAAAATATGAACTTTGTATTGAATAGGATATTTAATATTAGTAATAAATAATTCTAAAAGAGTATCATCATTCATATTATGGTCCAATTTGTGAGCTAGAAACTTTCATCATTTGATGAAAGTGTGAACAAATTCATTAAGACGTTGCTTGGAATTGATGAAATGGCTAAGGTAATTTTAAAGAAGATCATTATGTTGGAATTACTTAACTAAAGCATTGACTAAATCCTCTAGTTGTGAGATGGAATGTCTAGGAAGTTGATTGTACCATTCAAGTGCATCACCAACAAAGGTTTTGGCTAGGAATTTGATGGTAGAAAAGGTGTTGTTTGGACCCATTACTTCTAGAGATTACCAAAATATTTAAGAAATATAGTTTGATATTTAGTTCCATCATATGTAATATTTGGATAAATGTTTCCAATGTATATGGATGCAAAGGATGAAGCTAAAGATTCATGTTGAATATGTTGAAGAATTGTTTTATGCATGTTTGGTTGAGGGATGATAGTCCCATTGGAATCTCTAATAAGAAGAGGGATAAAATTTTAATTTGGTTAATTCATGATGACTTAAGGTGGTTGACTAGGAATTTATAACATTTGAGATTGCATTTGAATCATTTGGTAATAGTTATTTATTTGCATAACTTTCATTTTTTGAATTATTTTAACAATAATTTGAGTCATATCAATGGAGGATTTTGATTGCTAGTGGTAGGAGGTAGGATGTTAGTGTTGTTAGGAGGAGAATTCCCTATATTGGTAGTAGGGGATGGATTTTTAGGTGTAGGATTACCTACATTGTTAGTAGGAGGAGTACTAGGATGAAGGACCTTAGCTATATTTCATTGTGTAGTAATTTGTTTTAGATTAGGAAGACATGAAGGAAGAAATTTAATAGTTGTATCTAAATTAATAAAATAAGTGAGGTTCTAATCTAAATCCTTAATTATAAAATATTCTTGATTAATTGGAGGCTAAAAAGATGGCGTCATTATGAAATATACTAGATAGCTAAAAACAATAATAAAATTGTAAATAACTAAGTTGAACAGGTTAACTTAATTTTGTTAGAAAGCTAAGAAAAATGGCCTATAATAGATTAAGTCAAACTAGTCAGCTATGTGTTGTAAGATATGAAATATAATAGGGAATAAAGGACATAGTTGTATAGGTCAATTGAGTATTTAAGGTAAGAAAGACCAACTATCTAGAAGAAACTATGTTGATAGAGATGAATATGTTTTGAAAGTAGGAAAATTTTTCAAGATAATATCTAAGCAAATATAATTAAGCACACAAGTAATTAGATCAATGTGTTTGATCTAATTTTACCACACAAAACAAACCTTTTACTAACACTAGATAGTAAAAGTTTTACAATACAAAATATAATGATCAAAGAAAATCAATAAAATTTAAATGTAAATGCTAAGATAATTGCTCATTCTTAAATTTTGTTAAGTTATAATAAATTTTGAAATTAATGTGATGTGGACTTAGCTATAAGAAGGAACTTAGAAATCAATTTATGGATAGTTTCAAATAGTTTAGGCTAAAAGGGATCTGTATTGACAATGTTATTGACTTGATATTGGGGCCTACTCCCTCACTTCATAATCCCATAGTGATAATGGTGTTGGGTATTTTTCCAATATATACCATCAACCACATGTTTATACTTGTCCATAAAATCAAGTCATCTTCCCCCTAGTGATGAAATCCAATTAGGTAGACCTTGGGAATAAAATATTTAATGGGTTTTTTGTTTTAAGTGATTTATAAGTATGTGCAAAAGATAAAAATAGTGTGACTAAATTGGTAAATTGAAAAACCACCTAATTAATCTATGTTTTTTACTCTAAGCATGCAAGAAATTGAAAGGAAAAGTGAATTAATTACTAAAAAAAGAGGTTAATTCCTTGATTATGAAGAGTAAAGATTTAGTTTAGGTGATATTATATGCAAACAATGTAGAATAGATTCAATTGGCTTGATAGAGTTTGCAAACCCTGTGTGTTGAAAAAGAAATTACAAACAGAGTCAACTAGCTCAACTATGTTGCAGATTTATATAGTGAATGATGAGAATTATGAATAGAGTTGAATGTTTTGACTATGTATGAAAATATGGAACTAAAAAATAAGATTATGTCAAACTAATCAATCTAGTCACCTGTATTTGGAAAAGACCTTCACAAATAGAATAGAGTTATTTTGGAGTGACTGTGTTCTAAACCTATGCATAAACTATTAGAACTATACTGACAAGTTCAATACACTATTGACAAAATAGAAATGTATAATATAATGATAAAATTAAAGTGTGAAATAAAACCTACAAGGGTTTGATTCATGTGAAGTTCACCAGAATTTATACAAAGGGCTATGCAACTTATCTATTAATCAATCCTACCTTGGAGAAGATAAATCCTACTTGCACTTCCAATTGTTGGTACATTAGATATTTAGGGTCATGACCATAATAACATCACTAGATAAGGTTAAAAATTCTCTAGTCAAGAAACACTATGCAATAACCCTAGATAAGTCCTATGTTTTCATATTCATAAAGTAAATGCAAAGGAAAGTAAAGTCTAATATAGTGCTCACCAAAACTTGTGGCAAAAAGTGGGGGTAATAAACATAAAAATTAAACACACATAAAAGATCTATACTCATGTTAATGTATAGTAAATCCTTATGCATGAGAGAAAATATAGATGCTAATCCATCTACTCCTACAAAGGAGGAACAAAGTTAGGAATAATTACCTTTGAAGATGAACTTGTTAATCTTCAATCTCTCCTTTGGCCAAGGTGATTCAAAAGAGGTTGTTATGTATGTAAAAGAAGCTAAGGATTGACAATGGACTAAAATTTAGCCAAAATTTTCCTAGTGGATCCTAATTTTTCACAAGACAAGATCCATATCTCCAAAAAAAGTAGTGAAACCCTAAACTATGATCCTCAAGTAGAATAGTGGATAAGCAGATGTGCAATATAATATTCTTATTATTGTTTTATAAATAAATGACAAAAATGTGTGTGTGTGTGTGTGTGTGTGTGTGTGTGTGTGTGTGTGTGTGTGTGTGTGTGTAAATCTAACCATAAACCTTTTTGAAATTTTATCTAACAAGGATAGCCCAATTGACTCTATATTATTAATTGATAAAAATAAGTTATGTCCTAGTCTAGGTTGGCCAAGGTTGACCTACACCCATAACAAGAAAATATAAATTTGAATATATGGTCATCCTAGGCTGACTTAGTAATTTAGCATGCTCAACTCTTAGAATAGAGTTGACCTAGGCCAACTTAGTCTTGTAGATGGTAAAAGAAGGTCTTGGCTTAGGTAGGGGATAAAACCAGGCAAAATAAATGGAAAATAAACTTTAAGTATAAGTTTAAATTTAGACATGGAAATATAGTTTCTATACTTTGATTTATATTTTTATTTATACTTTTAGGATGTTTGAGAGTGGTTTCAGACCTCTATGATCTACAATTCAAATTCTAGATTTTGGAGGGTCCTATTGGATTTTAGACTTAGCCATATTTCAGGGTTTCATGATTTTAGACTTATCCATATTTCAAGATTTTAGGAAGGCATCTTAGGAGGCAAATGGATAGAAACTCTAAGTATAAATGGTAGGAACAATACAAAGCCACAAAATATTACAAAGCACCAATGGTATACCCACCCCTTTCTTGGTGAACCCTTTAAGGCATGTACTCAGAGATACTTAAACTTGATACATTCTTACAAGAGATAAGGTGTTAGTAAGTGATAAATTTCATAAAAATATTACATGTATTCAAGGACCCAAAAACTCAAATAGAATTAAATGGCTCTAGGCATCTAGGATGTTGAGATGATTCCATATGGCATTATCCTAAAAACTTAGGGACCCAAAGGTCAATATTGTAAGTCAATAGCTCCAAGCCTCTTAGTAAGATTGTGCCACATAGTGACATCCCACTACCCTACAGACTTGTGAAGGTCTATATAGCTCCAAACCTCTAGGTTAGTGGGATTACACCACATGGATAAATCCTTTTACCCCACAGTCCCTAGGATAAAAAGGCAAGGAGAAAGGAGACCATGAGAATAGGTGGATACCAAGTGGACCAAAGGGAAAGCTAAGTATGGCTAAAGAATACACTCAGGAGACTATGGATGAGCAACAAATGGCCTTGATGGATACATCATCTAGTCAAGTCATCATAAAAGAGTGAATGGAGGGCACGTGGATGTAGATGAAAAATACAAGCCATGAGGATAAATTTGATGGCCCATCAAAATGGATCAAATTAAGGAGAATAGTAAACTTACCAATCAGGCTAGATTCTAAGAGGTTTTGACTATTCAAAAAGCCACATGAAATGAGATGGTGACTTCAAGGCCCAAATATTATCCCAAATGGGTTGAATATAAAATCATCCAAAATACTTGGTCTAAAGGGGATAAGTGGGGATATGATTTTGGTTAGACAAGTGTCAAAAACATAAATAAAATACAATATAATTTGGATTTTCTTTGAGGATAGAGAGAATATTCTAATAAATTACAGTTGCAATAGCCTAGAGTGGAAATCATGATAACAAATGGGAGCCTTAAAGTACTTGAAGATAAGTCCCATTTTATTTTCTATCTAAGTTAGTCTACATTCTTGTTTTAAAAGGGGGAGATCTTATGCACCAAAACTCTATAAAAATTATGATAGGCTTAGTCCTCTCTTTTTCTCATATTATTTTGGCTTGTGATTATCTACCTAAAGGGCACATTTAAATGATTTTATAATAACATTGAAATAGATAATAGTCTATTTTTAAATTCATGCCATTACTTAGTAATGCTCTTCATTTCTTGATCAGATTTTTTTAATTAATGTTAAGAATAAATTACAATGCTTGTTTACCAATGAGTATGCAGTTAGATTGTGTAATTGCTAGTAGGATTGGTTCTAAATTTCCATTATATTTAACTTAGAGGTGTGTCAATACATTTTGTAGTAGCTACATGTCTTTCATATTATTTCATTTAATATAATTTCAAGATAATATGTGTATGCCCCTAAATCTTCTCACCCTAACCATTTTACTAATCCTTCTATTTATCCTAATTAATCTAATAATCATAATCCTAATTAAATAATTAAATTCTATCCCCCTTAATTATTATTCATCATAATAACCTTAATTCATCCCAAAAATAAATTAATCTACTTAATCCCCATTATTTACTAACTAATCCCACTTATCCATTATTTTGGAATTTAAAATTCTCATGACCCACCTACATACCTACTCCTAGGGATTCTTACAATCCTAGCCCCTAATCCTCACCTAATCCCCTTATAATCCTCAATTAGTCCTAACATGAAATTAGAGGCTTCTAATCTCTATAATATTTCCTCATCCTCCACATTTTATATAAATATCCATTTATAGATAACTCTAAGGAATTTTAAATTCCTTTGAATTCCCCCCTTTTTCTAATCTTCTTCTCTAAAAACTTCCAATGAATTTTTAATTCACTACAAAATCCTCCATTTATTGCCTATTTAAACACACCATTTCCTTCCATTCCAACCAAATACAATCAAATCAAATAATCCATGCCAATATAACGAATGGGAGAATGAGAAAATCAGTTCAGGAATCCATCCAAGACTCTTGAATCAAGCTATCATTATGCTGCAATTTTGAGTCTACTTATGAACAATCTTCATCTTTAATCCTTTTTGTCTTTTCATTGTTTGAATCTTGGTTTGGATCAATTGGATTTGATTGTGAAATTATATCTAAATACACATAATATCATTCTTCCATTAAGATATAGAGCCATTGAATAATAAAATGGTTATGACAAATGAAACCTTCATACATGCATTAAAGTTTCATTTTTAAGCATTTTGATCTACATTTTGGAAACCACGGTGGGATGGTCCATGTTTTTGGAATAACCTAGTGTGTTTCAAGTGTGTTAATCAATCTTGAAGATCATATTGAAGTCAAATTTGGGCTCAAAATTTCAAAATTTCATGCTCCAGGTGAATGATGGTTTTGTTCTATAAATCATGATATTGTAGAAGTGGTTTTGACATATAATATATTTTTTCACACTAATTATTGCCTTTAACCACTAGAAACTAACTTTTGTGATATGTCCTCACTCTTTTGTGACATGTCTAGTGAATTTGTTATTTGAGTTATGGTTTTGATTAGAAACTGGTAGTTTTGAAACAATAGTCTTATAGTCAAGAAATTAGTTATATACATACCCTTTTATTTGTTGTAGGTTATACTAACTTATTTTGTATTGAGAGATTACAACTAATTTAAACTTTAAATCTTACAATTAGTGGTTATTTTATACTAAGCAAAATCATAGTTTTGTAGTTGTGGTATTGAATATAAGTTGTGGTTTTGCCATCGTAAAGGGTAATTTTGAAATAAGCTTTAAAACCATTAGTTAAAATTGATAACTTCGCCTTTTAAAAAAATTTATGCCTATCTGATTACAATTTCCTTGTAGGTAAGGGGAGGTTTTGCCTATATCCCACATCAAACATCCAAAACACCCCCTTTCCTACCTAGTGTTATACCACATTTTTTGAAAGACATTTTTGCTTAACATAAGTGATTTTACATATTAATAAGAAATTTTGATCTAAGTAATTTTAATAATATATTTAAAAATATAAATCCCAATTTTTAGTCATTTCAAGCATATCTTAGTCTACTATAAATAATTTATCACCTTTTTAATACTTTATTAATCTAATTGTTAGATTTTAACTATTTTTCCTTACCGATAAAACCATAGATTATGAATCATGATTTTGAAGTTCAACTTGAAATATTTATTAAGCATTAATAGTTTTGATTAACCCATACAATCATGGTCAAGGTTAAAATACAATTTTAAAAACTATATAATACATAGTTGTGATATTGCCTAAGACTTGCAGTTTTGTCCTCTTTAGATTTAGGTTTACACAAGCTGACTGTGTATCCATAATTTTTCCTTTTAAAATTATGATTTTGAATTCATTTATGCATCTAGTTTTTCCTTATTGAGTGCATTATTTAGGGTTAAATTTAGTGAATTTTGACCCCAAAGGGGGAGCTGCTCTTTGACCCTAATAGGAGCTACTGCTCTTAGACACCTATATCATGGCCACTCATCTAAAGAAGTTATAGATCCAAATCATGATTTTTTAGTGGTTTTTATTAAGGCTTATTGGACTAACATTTTTTAATTGCAATGGTGAATCTAGTAAATATTTTGACTTGTTAACATCTTATCTTGTAGGTCATATATTTTATCTAATGTCTTGTATTGCAAGTTACCCCTCAAGATTATCAATCAAAACTACTAATCATTTATCTTTCAGGTCACCTATCAAAGATATTTTGGAGTTTTGAAAAATAATCTTGTAAATATCTTGTATTTATATTTATATATATCACACATCTTAATTTAATCAATTAAGTCTTTTTATCTACTTATGCATCACCTTAGGGCTACAGTGGTGAATGATCTCCTCCTTACATCCTTTTGGTGATTTTTAGATGATAAAAACCTACTAAAAAAACCTTCCATTTTTTATTTTTATGGGAAACATGTCATAGAATTTAAACCCACACACTTTCCATAGTCTTAGCAGGATAGTGACCATGGATTTCACCACCATGCACTAAACCACACTCTGTGTTCTAGTAAATTATAAATATTAGGGACAACTATCATTAGGCTAATAGATTGACCCCATATAGGTCATCTATGAAGGGGAAGAGTTAATTCTCTAAACTAGGTATTAGACAACACCCTAAATAGTTGGGTCCCACCATACCTAGTGAATATTAGGGACTCCCCTAAAAATCTTGTTCAGCCTAGCATAAGACAATCATCCATAATAAGCAACTTGCTATTAGATTCAGTATCAACTCCTAAGTGATCTTCATGTACAGATAGGGTTGATAGGTTTCAGTAGGTTGTATAATGGACCATTAGCCTATAGCCTCACTTGTGTAGCCATTACTAGTATATTCATTAGGTTATATGCCCAAATCAGTTTACTAATATTAGTTTTATTTTTTAACTAATTTGGTGAGTTTTGTTCTTAATTGGTATTGTTTTTGAGCAAATTTAGCCCTTTTACCCAAACTTATACACACCTATCTAGGTCTTTCACATATTATTTTGTATATCTTTATCTCATCATCATAATATCATCTTGTACATATTTTATTTGTACATTTATTTACATCTTATTAAGACTATCTCATCTTGCATCTTATTCTATCTCTCATCACCCTCTTGTCTCAAATACATCTGATTCTAGTCTTATCCACCTATCACTAGTCATACCCTATCATTTACATATCCTAATCAATTATTTTCATCCATATATCACATCTTATCTTAGTCTAGCTTCATATTAGTAACTTAGTCATCCCTAGTGTCATAAGACCATGTCCAAAGTATCCGTAACCAATCACACATCACTTTGACTTGCTCAATCCCTTGAGTCCAAATCGATCATTTATCTTGACTTTATCTAGTCACCTTACCCACCATATCATCAACATAGTCCTAGATTGTAGTCATACTTTGATCCTCATCTACGTTGGCAAATAACTCTCCCACATCAGGGTTCTAATCTTAATCTTACTTGTGTCTAATCAAGTTTGAGTCATAATCACATATCCTATCAATCTATTAATCTATTCATCTCATCTTATTTGAGTTAATAATCTTAGTCTTGGGCAAGTCTAATCTAATCAATTCCTAGTCAAAATTAGTCTCTTGGGCTAATTTAATCCCATCAAATCTTAGAACTTGTCTTAGCTCACTTAGTCCAATTCAATAAATATCATCAAAGTCTAGCTCATGTCCTAAATTCATCTACTTAAATATTGTCTTATCCCATCACACTTGAGTTTAGATCAAATTAAGCATTTGTCTAAGTTTGTTCTACACATCCCATCTTTGTACCTTAGCTTTTCCATTCAATCCCCCACACCTACTTATTGAGTTTAGTGAACCACATCATCTAAACTTTCTCCTATCTTGATCCATGGCATCTAAATTAAATTTTGTCAATACCTTGATTAAGCAAAGCCTCATAGTCAATAGTTATACTCTTTTTTCACCTCCTTGAGATAAGAAATATGCATCCTATAGACTTTGACCCCATCTACCCAAAATTACCCTAACTCCACACCCATCCACATCAATCAACTCCTAGTCTTCATACCACCCTGTCCCATTCAAACCCTCTATCCACTAGTCATATTTAGTCATCTATCCCTTCATACACTAGTAAAGGGAATATAATCCTATCCACCTCATATATTACCAATCCAATAACCCAATCACATAAATAAGCATCTAATCCAAAACCCAATGCTTTCACATCCAAAGCATGAAGTGAAGAGAGCCCCTATACTCCTCTTCTTATATAATTAGAATCCCTCTTCCACTAATTCATTACTAATGACATGATGTTCTATCCACCCATATTACATCTTAATCCTACCATGCCTAATCCCTCTTAGTATAAAGCTAACCAACACTATGTATATCACCAAACCTTGGGGCATACTATTAATCAATGTTTTGATCTATAAAACTATGTCCAAGACCTCATAGACTATGTTGACATTGAAATAAAGAATAAATTAGATGAGTTTACATCCCTGGGTGAATAAAAAGAGGAATTATAAGATTCCATTCATGATCATGATCAATTCCCTCCCTTTCAAAGATAAGTTTAAGACACTACATCAATCTTACATGGTCCCCCCATCTTTGATAAATACTCTATCAAAGATGAGTATGTTCCCTATGAGTCTAGTTCTCCCTTCCTTCATTATTCCTATGGTTATATCCTTAGTGAATCCATTATCTCTCCATCATATTCCTCTCATCCATCATATTAAAGACCCCACATTGAGAGGTCACTTGTGGATAATGAATCCTCTATTAGCATCACTACCTCATCGACATCACATGAACCCTCAATAAAATCAATATCAGAGTTAATATAAGTATTATCTACATTGGAATGATATTTGATACAAGTATCTAAATTAGATTCCTCATCAAAAACATCATCCCTCATAGATATTGTAAAAGATGATGACTATGCCTACTCTTTTGAACATACCTCTTATTCAGATAAAAATTAATCACTAGGCATATATTTTAATCCCAAATAGGATGATGAAGTCATATCAAAGTTTTTACAAGCTTTATTTGTCACAAATATTTAAAATTAATTTTATCTTACTTTGGATGCATATATTATAGCTAGTCCTAATGATCCTTTTGTTGATCTTGAGGAGATTTTATCCAATGTTGAAACTTGGTCTCCTAAGAACCCCTATAAAGACCATGCAACCATCTTAGCCCTCATTGACCTCATCATACAATCTCGATGGCCTTCATCCATCATAAATCCTTTTCTTCTCATCAATGATCATTTAATCACCTCGATCCATAAGGATGAATAGGAACATCCATTGTTGGACCCTTCCTTTGAGGAACATAATAAGTGCCATAAATGTAGAAGTCTAAGATCATATTCAACAGTTCATTCATAATGATTAAATTACCTTTGATCCAACAAGTCATGATCAAAAAATTCAAGATCATCAACCTAATCAAAATGTGTCTTCACTTAGAGAATCCCAATGTCAGGCACTAGGGGATCACCAAAGTCAAAATAATATTCATTTATCAAGTCAAATATCAATATCCTCTAGTGAAGCCCAATATCAGGCACTAAGGGGAAACCAAGATATAATCAAGTCTAAAAATCACAACAATGTCAAAAGTCATGTGGTTTATTGTTATTAAAATAATTGAATCAAAGATAAACTATAAAGTCAAAATGACCAAGATCTCATACATTCATTATCATATGGCACCAATCAAATATAGAATGTCCAACATGTCTAATGGTGTGTACAACTACTAGTTCCACTCCCTAATCACCCATCACACCTCCTTATCATGATATTATCCTCTATTCAAGTACAATAAACCCCCATCAACATCAATATATAATCCAATCCATACCTCACATCACCATCCTAGTCAACATTTCCTCTTATAAGGTTATGAAGATACCTAGCCTAAATATCTATAGGGCTCACAATTGAGAGTCAATAAAGGTCACCTAAACATTAATACATCTAGTAGTGACAACATGGTCCTAAAATCACATCTCTCCATAAAGAGTGTTAGTTGAAATATAAATAAATAATTTGTATCTTGAATCTTGTGCACCTCTAATAAATCGATATGCCATGAAAAAGTTAAAAAAATTATATATAAAAAAATGTCAAAAATAAAAATAAAAAAATATTCATCTAATGGTGAAAACCAATATTATGGAACCTTAGGAAAGTACCATGATGAAAAATATTTTTAGGCATCATGTCAAAATAATCTATTATCCACATTATACCTCAATACTTGGGGGCAAAATCCTCCCCTTATCAATCCCTTCCATATTGTATCCCTCTATATATTATTCCTACATAACATCTACCATTATATCTTGAATCATATTATCCCTATTTATAGTATTGACCTTATTAAGGATGTGTATTATGTCATGATAAATATTCTAGAATCATATTGGCATATCATCCAATAGACACTCAAGTAACTAGATATTTGATTCCTTCATGATGTGGACATTGTTGATCCCTAGTCCATTATTCCTTGATCCCCATTCCCTTTTTAACATCACTCTTATAATGTTATCATCTCATCCATTATTCCATTCACCCCCATATTGGTTATTAGGATTCATATTCCCTTTTCTAGTAACCCCCATTTATATTGTGTACATACTCTAAAAAAACTCTAAAAATTGAAATGTTCTAAAAAAAACCCTAAAAATAATAAAATCCACAAAATCCAAAAACCTCTAAGTTGTCTTGTCATATGCCATTATGTCCTATGTCTTGAATATCCTAGTCATCCTATGTAAAGTCTTATCCATCTTATCATTTTGTCATCTTGCTTTGTCCCAACATCCTAGTCATCTTATATTATGTCTTTAGTAGCCTTATTCTAATCCTTGTCCCTTGTATAATATTAATCTATATAATTATCCAAATCCTAATCCTAATCCTCATCCAAGTCACAAGTCTTCCAAGTTCCTATCCTTAATCCAAAATAACATCATCATCATCATGACCAACTTAGTCTAACTCATCACCTAATCAATCATCCTGATGTCTCTAATCTAGGACATTAGACAAGAGACAATGACATTGTATGTATATACTTGTGTGTGTTGATTTTTTTTTATTTGACTTGTTTGCATGTCATTTATCATATATAACTGATTATCTTATGTTTTCATTATTTTTGTCATGCATATTTTTGTCTATCTAGCAATGACTAAGGATGTTATGATGAAACCAAAAGTTATAATGATACTCTTAGGTGACATTGATTATGTAAACATAACTATTTTCCCCTTTCATGCACTTTGGCACAACATTTGCTTAGTCATACTTATATCATGGGGCATACTACCAAATTATATATTTATTTGGTTACTTAGACTATGATGAACCTTATTAAAAAAATGAAGTATTGATAATAAAAATACTCATCATTCATCCAATATCTAATCATTCCTCCAATTTTTTTATCATCACATCTATATCCTCTAACCAATCATTTCTTCTAATCCTTTATCTTCATGTCTAAAATCTAAGTCACATTCTCTATATAATAACTAAAATGTCTAATATACATCATCATCACCCTCTAATTTATCTTGTCATCCATCATCTAGTCTGAACTACATTGGCCTGAGGTCTTTTTAGACAATGTAGGCGTCATTTAGTCACAACATTTCTAAGGTTAGTTTGGCCACTCTTTCCTATTTTTTCTTCATATCCCTTCTTCTTCCTCAAGTCTTGCATCAATTAAATCATTGAATTATGATATCAATAATTAATCAATCAGTCTATTGATAAATCACCATCCCCATAATCATCTCCATAATATTTTTTTCAATCACTCGCACCTATCGATTAGGCTTGACAAATCACCATATCCATCTTTTCTTCCATCAGTCATCCATTATCACTAATTGGTCAATTCATCAGTTAAAATGTATAGCTTCCTCCTTTGATTAGGGAATTCTCTAGACTATAACTTAATTATCCTCTCTTACTCATTGATTTGATTATATTATAATTCTTCCCCTTCATCTTTCAGTCACTTGACCATATCATTTCTCTTAGCTCCAATCCTTCATCATATCACTTGACTTTAGCTTTTGAGCTATACTCATCATCAATCTCATCAAATAAATCTTATCCTAGACTATAGCTCTCACTTGCATGTGTCCTTGCTTGGGATACATCTAAATCTTATGTCGATACATCTAAAACTTGAGGATTTTTATCTTATCATCCTCATTTTATAGTTAATTCCACTTTGGGATGTGTCAAAAACTATGACGTAGTCATCTCTACTCCTTATGTATGTATCTTTTCCAGGGACATCATCAATTATTATCTCACTACTCATGTCAATTTCATCATCTTCATCATCTATCACACATCTCTCATCCCATCCCCTTATCTATTCATCACATACTACCCATCATTTCTTATTTTTGAGTGGCCATCTGACTCCTTCATCCCCACATGTCCCTCGATGGGGCATCATATCCCCTAACATCATTTACTAATATTAATACTTGAAAATTCATCCATGAAATGGTTTTTATTTGAAATACCATTACTTATTCCACTTCATTCACTCATAATGCTTTTCAAATAATGGGAAAATGTATGCACCTAAATTTGTTCACCCTAACCATTTTACTAATCCTGTTATTTATCCTAATTAATATCATAATCATAATTTTAATTAAATATTTAACTTCCATCCCCTTGATTATTATTCATCATACTAACCTTATTTAATCCTAAAAATTAATTATTCCACTTAATCCCCATTATTTACTAACTAATCCCACTTATCCATTATTTGGGAATTTAAAATTCCCATGGCCCACCTACCTACATACTCCTAGGCTTTCCTACAAGCCTATCCCCTAATTTTCACATAATCGCCTTATAATCCTCAATTAGTCATAACATGAAACTAGAGTATTCTAATCTCTATAAGCTTCTCTCATCCTCCACATTTTCTATAAATATCCATTTCTAGATAACTCTAAGGAATTTTAAATTCCTTAGAATTCCCCCAATTTTTCAAAGTCTTTTCTCTAGAAATTTCCAATGAATTTTTAATTCATTGGAAAATCCTCCCTCTATTGCCTATTTAAATACACCATTTCCCTCCATTATAATAAACTAAAATCTAAGAAAAGAATCCATGCCAATATAACTAATTGGAAAATGAGAAAATTAGTCTAGGAATCCATTCAAGTCTCTTGAATCAAGCCATCATTATGCTGCAATTCTAAGTCTAATTATGAGCAATCCACATCCTTAATGCTTTTGTATTTTCATTGTTTTAATCTTAGTTTGGCGCAATTAACTTTCAAGATTTAAATCAAATATGAAGGTTTCATTTGTCATAAGAATTTTATTTCTAAATGGCTCTAGATCTTAATGGTAGAATGGTATTTAGGATACTTTGATATAACTACACAATCAAATTGGATTTCTCACAATTTCATCTACAATATATTCATTTAATTCCTTAGAATCTTGACCATTAGGTTACTTCAGTTTGTGTTATAGGTAGACCTAGTACATAATGGTATAGTTTTTAGGGTCAACTCAACCCATCCCACTAATAGGTAATGCTCAACACTTTGTATGGAGTTATTAGGGTCAACTCAACCCATCCCACTAATCATTTTTGTAAAGACAAACCTAGTCTCAAAAGTGGAGCTAGGGTTTTAAACAAATGATAAGGAAAAATAATTATATGCCTATGATAAAATGTTTCTAAATACACAAGAGTCACTTTTAGGTACATACATAATGATCTAAAGTAACACAAACTTGTGCAAATCTCTTTAAAAAAATTGGTACTCGATAGATGGTTCCACCCTACCACAGGATTCTAAGAAGTACCAAACTCATTTGTAGTAGGTGCAAGAACTCTATTTCTATATTTGAGTGACCACATACCCATTACAAAGGTATACTAAAGACTATACCCTATAATAAACTAAAACAAAATTAAACAAGATAATTACCCTAACTTTAGGTCATTTCCATGAGTATTAAATTTCAATAAATATACTATTTACACTCATATTTGTATATGGAATATTATATCTAATACAATATTAATATTATGTAATTAGTCTTGTTTACATAACCTAAATTAATAATTAGATAAAAGAGTATGTAGATACAACCCTTATAGTTGTTTGACATTTATATCTTGTTGTTTTAAGGGTTACCATCTTGGGTCTAGGTTTCCCTTGTTTGATGGTTCCTTACATAAGGTTTATTTATTATATCCTTGATATCCCCCTTAAAAACAACACATTTTTATATCCTATGGCCCCTTTACAAGTGGATTATTATATGTAATTTGGTCTTAACATGGTCTTCTCTCTTTCCTATACTAGAGGATATTTGTATTGTTGACTTCATTTTCCCAATAGATATTATGGTGAACCCAACATGAATCTTATCCCATCACTAATTGTATCATATTCAAATTTTCATTTCCTTGATTTTTAGCACTATCCTCACATTATACTCATCATAACATACATTTTGGTCAACCCAATGTGAATTTTATCCTTATTTGGATCATATTCATGTTTTCCTTTCCTTAATTCTTAGTATTATCCTCACTTTAGCTTCACCATAACATAAAATTTGGTGAACCCAATGATAATATTATCCCACTACTGGTTAGAAGTTTTTACACTTCTTATCATTTTACAACATTTCTCAATGATGTCTCTTCCTAGGCTTTTTATATCAATCATTAAACCATTCATATACTTTTCATGGGCTTTCATTTATCCCTAATATGTCTAACATTTAAGGCACTTCTCATGATGTGATTTTTAACAACCAAAATCAATCATTCCATTTTTCATGGTTGAATATCCCAAAAATGATTATCTTTATATTATGATGATCCTACCATGATAGAGATCCTATACAAGACACTTATATCTAGACTGAAGATCCCCATGATGATCTTCCCATTTGTGATGATATTAGCATTATAAAATATCCTATAGAAGACATTTATGGCATTAAAAAAATACATTGGATTATTTTTCCATTCTCTACACTTCTCACATGGTCAAAAATCACTATAATTATTTTCCCATTTTTGATGATCATATATAACATGTAAAAATTTGATGATCCTCCCATTTTCAACATTTATAACGTGGATGAAAATATTTAGAATATATTTCCATTCTTTTCACTTATACCAAGGTCTAAAATTACTATAATGATTTTCCCATCTATGATCATCCTTATATCATGGGTAAAGATGATGACCCTCTCATTTATGACACTTATAACATGGACAATAATCCTTTAGATTATTTTCCCATTCCTTAAACTTATCACATATTTAAAAATAACTATTACGATTTTCTAATATTTGATGATTCTAGCATATTCATAGACCCCACATATTGTCTTCCCATTTTTGATGACACAGACAAAAATTCCTATGATAATTTTACCATTATTAGCAACCCTCACTTTGACTCAAGCAATGATGAATATGATTTCATCAAATTTTAACCTCCCACTACTCCATATTATAATGTATTAGGTGGATGAGTCATCAAACTAAATCTCACATTCAAACCTACTCTCTTCAACCAACTCTTGTAAACTCCTCAATTCATAAAGACCTATTAGTTTACATGCCAAAAATAAAGCATATTATAGGTCATGTTCATTATCATAGTACTCAAACACAACCCAAAACCACTTATAGCAATTAAAAAAATATTTAGGCCTCTCCTATATGTCCAATTATCATCTCATTCCCCTTTAAATTATTAGAATCTCAAATTCCATTAAATTTCAACCAAATCAGCCATGTCAATCTAGTTAAAAATCCCCTTCCTATCAAAAATAATGAAAGTGGCACATGTATAGAGATGTCCGATCTAGTTCAAAATGAAACACAATCATAAAAAAACAAAGTCAACCATGTTATTGAAATGGCTGATCTAGTTTAACCTATCAATTTTAATGAAAATTGACTTTCTTCATAGATGGCCAATCTAGCTCATTTTATCCACTATAACAAAATCAACACAAACACAAAAATGGTTGATCTAGTGAAAAAATATTTATACCAATTACAATGAAATTGGAACATACATTGAGATGGTTGATTTAGTTTTAAAACCCAACCTAGCTTAAAATAATGAAATCAACACACATATAAACATGGTCAATTTAGTTAAAAATATTGCTAAAAACTAAATGAAAACAACAAGGCCAATCTTGTAAAAAAAATTACCAAAGATAAATTAGATTACCTTAGATGCCAAAATTATTATTGCAAGACATATTTAAACATAACATGATAACAAAGGTAATAAATTTGTTGATCTCAAGAAAATTATTAAATTCACTCCTGCATACTTCACATGTTGGAGCATCTTGTAATGCCCATCCTTACCTTCATGCACACTTTTGGGGAAACTTAAAATGTAAATATTCATTATTCCTCAATATTTAAAATATCCCACCCTCATAATGAGCTAGAAATCTTGAATCTTACACACTTTAAATACAAAAAAATCAATCTCAATAATTTATTTTTGAGACACATTATCTACTTTTATAAACATACTATATTCAAGGTATTTTATTTATTTCTTGTAACATAGCTTACTTTATCTACACCTCTATATTCCACATATACCTCTTAACCCCTACATACCTACTCTCACCCTTGCTCATCTCCATCTTTATAATTATTTGTTTCTCATTATTTAATTTATTTTAATTTACTTCTATACATTTACCTTATTACCATAACTTTCACTACACCTCTTAGATTTATTCAACTATTGCACTCATTCCCAATTATTTGGTATCTTTACTTTTACTTACCTCTTAATTTTATTCATCCATTTCCACATTCCCATTTCTTTGGTATCGTTACTTTGATATCACCTCTTGGTTTTATTAGACCATTGCATGCATTTTTGATTCTTTGGTATCTTTAAATTTATTACACCTCTTAGTTTTATTCAACCATTACATTTGTTCATGATACTTTGATATCTTTAATTTTATTGCACCTCTTTGTTTTATTTGGCGATTACACCCATTATCAGTTTTTTGGCATCTTAATTTTTAAAAATCTCTCACATATTGGTTTTATTCAACCATTTTACTCATTCTTAGTTATTTGAACTGTTTAAATTTATTATACTAGTTAGTTTTATTTGTCCATTGCATCTATCCCTAATTCTTTGATATCTTTAATTTTATTGCACATTTTTGTTTCATTCAACCATTACAATCATTATTCATTCTTTTGTATGGTTAATATTGATAAATTTATACCTTTAGACTTATAAAGGATCAAATTATTCTCAAAACACTTGAAATTTTCCTTGGTCATATGTCTTTACAGTCTAGGAGAGGTTTAGTTGTCATTAAGATTTTAAGCAACATGTTCAAGTAGTGAGAATATGTCAAAATGATATGGTGATCCCCATGTCATATTTTTGAAATTATGTCAAGGCTCAATCTTATGTTAATTGTGTATAAGATAAAGGTAAATTTTAGTGTAAAATATTTATTAATTCACAAATATTCACTTTTTGGTAAATTATATTTGGTGATTTTTCAAGAGTAGTACATAGGACCCATTCACCTAAAATTTTAAGATGTAAATTCTTTTAGGGTCAACTAGAAATTTTTTTATAATAATTATAGGAGAATATATAAGATTCACCTTATTATTATGGGAGAATACATATAATTTCTATGTTTCATGAAGGAAAAAAACACAAATATTATCAATGAAAATTTTCCATGATTTCCCCATGTTCCTCACACACTTCACCTACTCACTATTTGGTCATAACATATCCCCTTTAAGTTCCTCAATGACTATCATGTGAAGGAAGGAGAAAATCTCCAAACATAAATTAGTTTTTCTCATGTAAACCCATCTCCAGGCTAAAATTATAAGAATGATATCTTCTTTAGGTTGTAAGGGTGATTTAAGAATGTGGAGAAGATATTATATCAAAATAAACAAGCTTCCATATGGCCCTCACGACAAGCACACACAAAATAGATTAAATTGCATTCATAAGCTATTTATCATGTTTTAAGGTTTATTAGCATTGTTTAAGGTTTTTTTAGGACTCCTGGGTTTCATTTTCTCCCTCAAGATACTTTATTCACTTAGCCAAATGCATTACCATATTATATACCTATATGAGGGATGTTTATTTCTCAATAGGTGGTCTTGAATAGAGAGTAACAACCCATGTAAGGTATCTTGAAAAACATTTTCTTTATAATGACTTCATCAAGCCATTTTCACCTCATAGTGGGCTTTGGCTTCCAAACTCAGAACTTCAAATGGACTGTATAAGACACCTATATTCCTAGATCCTCAATCACAAGCTTATGTATGAAGGTATGACCAAAATATTATACAATTCCATAAAAATCCAATGAAACCATGATAAAATAATCCAAATCAAGTTTGGCTACTAGTAAGAGGTCAATGACATAGTTGAAAAGGTCAGGTTCAATCCCAACTTTCAAGAATTCTCCTAAATCATCACCTATAGTTGAGCCTAGGTAGATGAAAGAAAGGATTATATGCTTGTTGAAGAAGTTATAAGGAGTTAAAATAATTTCCTAGTATGGTTTATAAAAAATTTATCTTTCTCATTTTCATGTATAAGGACTCCAATTACAATCAAATGCTTCAAATCATCACCTACAAGATCACAATCAAGTTGTCTCCAAACTTGAATAAAAGATGTCACATACACATTGAGGTTGGATATTAAAAAAATGAATAGGGTAAAGAGGTTAATTAATTTCAAAGGGATCATAAAATAATTATTAAAAAATATAACCAATAGGACCCCCTAACTCTACATACATAGTTGGCTTAATGCATACAAGTCAGCCTAGTCAAGTTGGAGTACCTAATTAGTTTGAAGGATGAAATTTTATATAAGGGAAAAGCTACATAAAAGTGACACAATAATGGTGTTATGGTATATGTAAAGTATTAAATATCCTTAAAATAATATTCAAGTTTAGAATATCTTCCCAAACCTACCTAAGCACTCACAACACATAGGAATATGTGTATATGGATAGAAGGCTATGTTTATTGCAGGAAAAAGGAGACTCAAGCCTAAAAATATGTTGATATACCATAAAATAAATTTAATTAGGCTTAAAACTCCCATAATAATGATGAAATAATGAATCAAGGCTACTTAGGTTTTAACATCATATGGCTTAAGAACTTAGTGTAGGCTGGTGATGATCATAATAGGCCTAAAGGAGAAAAATGACAAAGATAGAGGTCTAGGCCACCATGATACTATGTACAATGTTGTATTTAGTTTAAAAGGATTATAATAAGTCTTTGAAGTAACCACAAGTACCTACAAGTGGTCTTGTTCCTTGGAGATTAGTTTAATCATATGAGGCCTAAAACCCTACATAAGCCCTCAAACCTCCAACTCCACTCTTGTGGATAAATGAACTCCTCAGGTAGATATAAGGTTATATGAGGTTTTATGATTATTTTTAAAGTATTAAGAGAGGTTTAAAAATTAGGTGAATATAATACAATGACAATTTGGCCTAAAAACCTTCCTCCAACCCTCTTATCATAGTTTACCAAACTCGAGATACAAGTTTGAAGGCTCACATATTGTAGGAGGAAGTGCATGCAGCTGAGTTATCTTAGGTGAATTTGAGTAACTATATATAATTTTAATTAATGATGGATATATTTGTGTTTATGGGGTGACTTTATGAATAATCCTTAATACTATGAGCATGCCCAAACTACCACAAAGAAACTTAAGGGCTACCAACTTTTGCTCAAATCTCATTGTATAAGATGCATGGGGGCCAAGATATATTAAGGATATTTAAGGGGATATATGTACCATATATTCATGTAATTAAGTTTTAAATACATTTCTTGTACTTTATGAACCATCATTAAGATGGTAAGACACTCTAAACCCTTCAAAATCTTGATAGAGAACCTGATGATCAAGAAGTTATTCTTGATGACTCCAATGGCCATGAAACACATTGAAAATATTAGGAGGACACCTATATGTCCTATATGCTCCTTTTTCACTAGGAATTTGGCATGTTTGAGGTATAATATGCAAGGAAATGGCTTATAGTGACTAATTTTAGGTATGTTTTCATATTTATCAAGCATGTTAAATGTCTTGAGTAAGTAATAAGGACTCTTGGGCCTATGTAGAGGTGTAATGGTATTTTGAAAACCATTATTTAATCCCTATAGTATTAAAAACAAGCCTAATGAGTACACTTGCACTAAATTAAGGAGATAACCTTAATTTTCATTAAGGGAAGAGTATTGAAGGTTTTTTCACATGATGAAGAGGTTTTATATAGAAAAAACACCCTTATGTCAACATTTATAATACATTACAAAGTTCAATTTTTTTTTGAAGATGCCTAATTTTCAAGTCTCTCTCCCACTATGAGGATAAATACATTAAATCATTAAGAATGGCATGAAGGGTAGTTAGGCAAGTAATGGACATGTTCAAACATGTAATTTACCTCTCATAATAGGTGCATGGCCTCTTGTTTAATGTTAAATAATAATGGATCAATTTCAAGGAACACTTATATTCCCAAAAGGCTGATTGAAGGCTAATATACCACCAAGGAAATGTATGGGAGGAGCTATGGGAATATTACTACCCCTCATTAATATTTTTAACTACTTATTAGATAAATGATGGTCACCATGGCCTCTAAAATACACTTATAATCCACCTTCTCCTTCTCTCTCCTTCTCATGTGCTCTAAATTGGGCCTAGAAAGCCATTGTATGCATCCCTTTGCTAAGTATGAGAAATTTATGCCCTTTTTTATCTTTTAGCCTTTGAGATAATAAAAATACTAATTTAGCCTCCTCTATCCTAGTCTCTAGTGTGTTTCATGTTTGTTGATTTTCATAAGTGGTTGATACTTTTCTCCCTTTATAAGTCCTTACTTCTCACCTAGATGCTAGTGAATTATTCTTATGTAGGTTACATGGTCTGTAAAGGTGTCAATGATTGTGTTTGTAGTGAATAATGATTGATAGTGTCTTAAATAAGACCTCTCACTCATCATCCTCAACTCATATTCATTATCATAACCTCCATTTGAATCACTGATGTGTAGGAATCCTTTGGAGAGAGTGTGTTAATAACCAGTATTTGTTTTGTTCATAAAGTATTGTTGAAGGGTTAAGTAGAGGAGACACAACATATTGGTGCATCACATCCTATAACTTATATTTTATTTCATGTATTTCTCTTATCTTTTTTCATTGGAAAAATAAGTAGTCTTAATAGTTGAACTTAGTTGATGCATCAAGGGAGATATCCCCAAAACTAAAGACTCACCTCACCCATTAGGCCACCCACACCTAGAAGTGATGTTAGTAACCTAGATATAACCTTAATTAAGTTAGATTTATCTGATATTATTCATACCTATACTAACATTGGAATGGTCTAAGGTGTGGGACACTTGTACTTAGACTAGACCTCTAGATTGTGAGGCTAGCTTCTCTGATGTATCACTTATGTTGTACTTAATAAAACATACTTTGTATTTTGTAATGAAAAGGCTTATATGGATAAATAAAAGGTAAATATATTATACTAGTGTTGATACACCAATATTATTGGTTCATCCACTCTATTTAAACTCATAAAACATTGATGAGTAATGCAATGATTGAATCTACAACTCCAAAGGATTCTTATGCAATAGTATTTCACATAGAGGTTCCATCAAGTGATATAATAATGAGGGAAATGATGTTATGCCTGATTTAAGGCTTAATCATTCAATATATCCACTATTATCTCAATCAATCAATCAACATCAAACACTATATATGACCTGCATAAGATGACATACTAGTAACTAGGTGAGATCAAGACTTACTAAGGGAGAAAGTGTTACGACATGTAAAAATTAGAATATTATAACACACTAAAATTGTATATATTAATCTCAAAATAGTCATTTTATTCATCTAAAAATTTTATAGATCTTAATTTTGGTAGAGTTTAATCATGCCCAATAGAGGGATCTTGAAAAATGGCCTAAAAGCCTAAATATAAAACAACTAGAAGAGAATTATCCAAGATATTGGCATAGAGGAGAGAAGGAGAAGTGAAATAATCATAAAATTAAATAAAATTTTAGTTATAATAGTTATCAAAAGTATTTCATCACATCTCTTTTGTGTCAACTTCCTTGCATGCTCCTTGCATGAGCTCCCATGCATTGAAATGAGGTGGTGGGCCCTTTTGACTTATTTCAACTCTTATTTCATGCATGATATGCCATAAATTTTAAAAAAAATACCTTAATACTGGATTAAAATATGTTAATTTCATTATTTCATGAAGATCATGGAACATGTATTGCTAGTCAATGATTAGTTAACTCAAAGTGATTAGCACTTAGGACTAGTTAGCTCATTATTTAGACCTCCTTTCAAAAAAATCTATTTTATACCATGTATATACAATTATATATAATAAATTACCATTTATAAGACCCTCTATGAGTTTAATTTATGTTTCAAGAGTTTATAGTATGATTCATGAGATTTTCATTGCAATAAATTTGACTTTTCTCAAAATTGATCCTTATGAGGGTTTAGAGGGTTTTAGAGGTGAACCTTCTTAATGATGATCCATAAAGTAAATAAATTTAAAAAAAAAAAAAAAAAAAATTAATTTTAGTGCATATACCCCTCAAATTTCCTTATAATATTGGGTTCATGCAAAAAGTATGAAAATATGCATATGTAAAGAAGTTTGCGTATAGGGGTTTGCTTACATTCTAGACATGCTTATTCTCTTAGTGATTGTTCATAAATTAAATCCTTAAACCAAAATAAATAATTAATAAATTATAAGTGTATATTTTTCCTAAAATACCTCTAAGATAATTTGGATAAACTCTTTATGTGGTGAAATATATGAGCACTTGATTGGGTGGGTAGAATAAGTGTCTTAGACTACATTAGTTCAAACTTCTCCTTGTAAGTGATATTGAAATTTTAATTATTATCACATAATTTAAATATATAATATATTAAATTTATAATCCCATTAAACATTTTCATGGTGTCATCATTTCTTGATAGGGCTAAAAGTGCCTTCATAGTGTTGTAGGCTTTATAGGCCTAAAACTGGCTTTAGGCATGTTTTGGCCTAATCTGAGTTTTAGGGTATTGAGACACCTATAGGATGATATGAGGGTTTAAATTTATCATAATTAATTTATTAACACTTTTTATATCTTATTTTACTTCACTTTTCTATCCAATCTCCATTTTACCTTGATGCATCTTAAGACTCCTTGTAGGGACTATTGCCCACCTATGTATTTGTATGGAGTTTTGATGAGTTTCATTTGATAAAATGATATAATATTCCATATTATATTTTTTAATTTCATTTAAGGTTCTATTTATCTTCTAAAATATACTTCATTCCTTGAAATACTCTCAAACCACTTGAGTGAAATCACTCCTAACATAGTACACAAGCCTGATTGCTTGTTTTATACCTCAAGAGCATGGTTTTATTGAAATAGTGCATGATAAAATCATAAAATGTGTTTGAATTTTTAAAAACACCCTCTAAACATTTATAAAACCTTCTAATTAATTTATAACCCTCTATCACACATGTATGCACCTCAAGAAGCACGTTTGCTTACATTTTGACTATCAACAGATAGGGGGTTGACCGTGACAAAATAGTGAGTATTTACACTCATAATTTGAAACTATAAATATTTTTTATAGTAATTTCAAGTCATTATTATCATTCCTACCAAGTCTCATGCCTAGATGATATATATTTTAGCATATAGGTGTATTTTCCTCAAAGTTACCAGTAGGTTGCCTACTTATTCAGTATTAAGACTGAGTTTTCCTCCTTTTTACCTTGGTTGATGTTTGAACATGGTGAATAATATTTTAATATAAAATTAATGGATTAATTAAAATGGTTTCATTCTCCATTGGTCACTTTCAACCTTATGTTACTCATGTGTGACTTTAGCTCCTTAAGAAAATCCATTATGATTGTGTGCCATCACTGCTATAGGTAGTGATTCATGAGTAATGGAGGTATTTTAAAACAATATTATCATAAATTGTTACTTTTAATACCTTAAAGTTATTTAAAATATCCTTCCTAACTCTTCCTCTAAAATATTCACTTTTTGCATTGTTTTAGGCCCTATACACTATACACAGTCTTATTTCCATACAATATTATTGTACCTTTATATTCATGTCATGAAAGTACCTTAGTAGATTTGATCAGGGTTTTAGAGATTTATATTGATCATTTTTAATTTATTTACTTTGTTTGTCACTTGACTTGAATAATCTTAAGTTTTCACTTTGAAGGCATATGATTGTGCTAGAAGAATTGATATTTGTATGGTTGTAGGTGATGCTTATAGTTGACATAGACTTTACCAAAAAGTGATTGAAACCCCATCACAATCTATTTGGTCTCAATTAATCATTTATTACTCTTATGACCAATTAATTTTCAAGATACTCAACCATATACCATTGTATCCTCATCTTTCTTACCATCTTGAAGAAAAGCATGTGTTCTTGTGGCTATAAGTAGACATTTTTGAGGAAAATGACTATTATTATATGTCATTAGAACCTTATTTACTTGATATAACTTTTGAAACATTCCTGAGACTCTTCAATCATGGACATACACCTCATTTAACCTCATGCCATAACAACATCCTTCATGCAATTTTTAAATTGGTGACTTTGCATACTCTAGGAGACTTTTACCCCAGATGTAGGTGGTGATTTCTAGCCAATATGACCAGGAATGAGTTTGGTTTTAAAATATGGAATGATTTTGATACAAAACTAATATGCATCCCTTTTGAAAACATTATCTCCTTCATATTTTCACCATTCCTTCATTATTAAAATAGACTTTTTTCATATGCTTGACTATGCTTCTATGATTGTAGGTCCTTGTATAGACTATAGTAGGTTCTAAAAATTATTTAGGGAGTTTTAAAAATAGGTAATATGTGTAAAGTCCTTCACTTTCATGATGATCTATTAATAATTTCATTACCCTCTCTTGAAGGTCAACATCCTTAAAGTCTTCTTAAAGCATTGTTCACCTCTTGGCCTTGACTATCTCTAAGGATGATTATAGGTTTCTTAAAGAGTTTACCTAATGGTTCAAGACCTTAGATATATATTTTTCTCAAAATCTATTTGGTCCATGGTCCTCATAACACCTTATGCACTTGGCCAATCTAACTAGAATTATTTTTTACCTTAATAGACCTTAAGACTATCAAGACTTTTGCTACTATATGTTATGACCTAAGAACATGCCTGTAGGTGTCTAAAATAACATTTTATTTCAATCTCATAGTTTTCTCCTTAGTTTGTGTAATTGAAAGTTATCACTTAGTTCAATACCATTCACTACTTTATCCACTCCACTTATATAGTTTCACCATGGTATCAGCCTTTCAAAAATGAATTGTGTCCTTCCTTGACTATAGGTAGGCATTCTTGTACCATTTGTATGGACTATGACTATACTTGGCCTTAAGGAAGTCATCAATCATGGGTATAATATTTGTTCATCAAAATTTTGTAACTTGATGAGATGGATTGAATTAATATCTTAAATTTGACATCTTCTAACCTACCCTTCTTAAAAAAAATTCTTCATGATAGACTCATGACTATCGATATATGAATGTATAGAGCTCATTCTTGATTGTACGCAAGATATCTTGGTCTACATATCTTCTTTGAGTGACCATGATGGTACTAAGTGTTCTTGACTTCTCTTTATGGTATATTGATGAGATGGAGATGAGTGGAAGGGATGATAATGAGGTGGGAATATAGAAAACCATGAATGAAAGGTGAAACAAGCACAATTATAGTGAGAAATGGTAATGTATGATGATATTAAGGATGGAGATGAAACAAAACTGGAGTGATAAGAGACAATAGGATTATGTCAAAACCAATTTTAAATGCATACATAGGGTTATTCTCTACCAAATATGTCTATTTGGAGGCTTTTGAAGGAGGAAAAGAGGCTGAATTTGAAACATAGAAGTATGCTAGGAACCTTAACAAATGCCAAAAAACCTTTTAATTTTCTGAAAAATAACTTTTGAGATGCTTGAGAGCATAATTATGGGCTTTTTCTATGAATATTTTGAATAATCTCTTAAGAAATCTTGAATGGAAAACATAGTAACATGAAGGATATCTTTTCCAAGAAGAAACTAAGAAATCTTGAAACCCTTTCTCTCTCCTAAATCGTACAATTCTCCTTCACATATGTGCATATTGTATATTGAAACTATTTTTCATTCTTTATATCTATTTTTCCCTCACACATGTTTAACAAAATTTATGGATGCCATAGAAAGGTGAGTCATGTCCTTGAGAATTTCCATAATCTAGAATTTATCTACCATGATGCCCTGATGAAGATAAATTATAGAAAACTGACTGATTGCTTAGATAGAGGAGCCATTATGACTACCCTAACTTAAAATGGATGGTTCATGAAGGAGAGATAACAAATTTTATAACCACTTGCTCCATTCATAATCTCTCTAAGATTAATTTCTTTGGCCAAAATTGTAGACCTAGATTTTCTCTCTCATGGTCATACCACCTATAAACCTGAGGGGATCTCCCTATGTACAAACAAGCAAGATGAAAGATGTCAAATGGTTTTGGCCCTATTTTCATATTTTTCAATTAAATTATTATATACCACCTTCTATGCTCTCCTCCTACTCATGGCCTCAACTGTATGGAATGGTTGTATAAGTCCATACTTTTCCATGTAAAATACATGAAAATGGCTTGTTTTTTACTTTTATTCACAAATTAAGCTTAGAACCACCAATTTTAGTTCATGAATAGGATAACACAAGTCAAAATTCATGTTATTACCAAAAATAATATTTTTGACATCTTTTAGTAGGTAAATTTAGCACATGTGAGCTCTGTTTGGACCTTTTCCAAGCTTAAAATTACATTAAATGACCTTTCCAAAGCATAAAACTTTATATTAAAGTAATTAAATGCAATTTAAGGTATTTAAAAGTATTTTTAATGATTTAAATGCCTTTAAAGGTATAAATTAACATTTTAAAGCCAAAAACTCCACTTTTGTTGTAAAATACAAGGTTTTACAAGGAAAATTACCATTGAAAAGGTTTATAATAGATACTTGAGAAGTTTAAACTTATAATGGATGTCATTTGACCTTGACAAGCCAAATTACCAACATTTTTGTTGACTCACAGGGGTTGACGAACTTGCTAGTCAAAATAACTCACTTGAATTTCACATGACAAAGACAATCTAAAACACAACAACATGACTTGATGACTCTCTTAAATGTCAAAAAAACTTTTTAGAATTTATAACACCTCTTTGATTGTAACAACAAAAAAAATATATAAGGAACAACAACTAAACTAAAAATTAAGGAAATCTAATCTAAGGAAATAAGAGAAGCAAGATAAACACAAAAACAATAAGGTAGGGTACTACATATGTTATTCACTTATTGAAACATGACAAACAACCTAAAGCAATGAACCTAAAATCAAACTATTTCCTCCAGGGTCAATTGGAAAGCTAGATTGTCCACCATAAAACTTTGAAACATGATTTCCATCTCTTGATAGCCTCTTCTTATAGATAAGATTAATTGAACATTCATCTCTTGTTGGGGAAGTAGTTGGGCCTTCTAATTCCATTCTAAGGTGCATGGATTGATCATGAGAGTTTAAAACCTAGTAATACTCTTCCCTAATTCCTATTTATTGCATTAATAATTCTAATTGTACCTTATTCATGGGTTGATGATAATTTGTCACATTTGCATTAAATGATTGTATTGGAAACTCAATTGATATGGTTAGGTTGGTGTCTTCATTATATTCCATTTGAGGTAATGATTTTTTAAGATCTTCAAATTATTGATAGGTGTTAAAACATTGTTGCAAGATGTCATTAATCTCTTCTCAATGAATATCTGTATTAGTATTCTTTACAAGATAATCTTTAATCTCATCATAGAATGGGGATGGACTATCAAACATTGAACAAAATCCCTCCAAGTCATCATAAAAGTCCCTCTCTTCATGATCACTTGAAAATACATGGATTTCATTAACATCCTTACCATTTTCTTGTGAAAAATAATGTTAATCACACTTTTTCAACCTTTTGATGGAGTCATATGAAGGTTTTGATCTACTGTACTTATTTCATATTCATCTTCAATAAATAATGGCATCTCATCTATTAAATTAAGCTCCAACTCATCTTGCCTTGGTGTCTCCAAAATACCATTACCTTATTGAAGTTAAAAAACATTGGTGGAATCCTCATATGAAGCTCCAACCTATTGTCCTATTTCATCATCCAAATATGCCATCTTAAGCTTTTAATCTCACTCAATAACTCATGGTATATCTATTTCCACTAACCATCTACTTTAGGAATGTTCTCAATCTTAGTAATGGATCTATGTGAAGTGTCTTCATGGCTACCTTCTAGTGAAAGAGTTTTTTGTACCTCATCATTAACATCTATTTCAAGTTATTGAGAAACATCTTGATCTTGCTTAAGTGAAAACTCTTTTAACTCATCTTATTTTGCATTCTATAAGATTAAATCATGCCTATCCTTGCCAAGTTGTGTCTTGATAATGATTTATTATTATTGATCACTCAAGTCACTCTCATTTTGTATCACTTTAGATGAATCTTCTTCACTTACCTCATAAAGGAGAGGCTCTTTCTCAAAATGTGGCATGTTATCTCCTTGAAAATAATCAAGAAGATGAGAAATTTCCAATGGTACTTTTAGATATGATTGATTCTTCTCATGAGGTTGCTTAAATTGAATCACCTTCACCTCCTATCTCTATTGCAATCTCTCTTTAATAGCTTTCTCTAAAGGAAAGGCCTTAGGATTTTGAGGAGAAAGGAGTGGAGATTGAATGATCTCAGGATTGTCTTATATAAAAAACACTTGGGCTCATACTTGAATTTGCTTCACTCTTCCTAGACTATTGCATTTACTTCCAAGTCATGAATTTGGGTTTATGATCTTCTTGTATAGCACTTATTTCAGCCATGGATGTAAAATAAAGAACTTGATAACGAGATTGTGTTGTTTTTATAGTTGATATTGAATATTAAAGATGTTTATTTGTAATCTCAACTTGTTTATCTAGGTGAGCCTTAAAGTCATGAACTAACTCACTAGAGATCTCTCCCTAAAAACCTAAAGATGAAGTCTCATGTATGATCTTCTATGAAACATGAAAATTAGCCTTCTCAAAACACACATCTTCATTCTCCTGACATCTCTCTTGGATATATTTCCAAGTAGGAAACCTAGGCAAGGTTTGAATGGAATCTTAAGGGATGTGATATACATTTGTTTTGTTTGATATTCATGAAGGGAAAAGGGCAGATCAATATAGAATTAATGTTTATCATGAACTACCAACTGCTCTTCAATGTTTACAATTAGACCACCCATGTCAAATATATCAGCACTAAATTTTGAATGGCCTTATCTTATTAAATATGCACATACTTCTTTAGCTTGCTACAATGAAGCTCTCATACTCTCAATCTGATGTTTAGAGATCTACTATCCATAACACTTTTGAGTGTCTATACTTATCATTTTTTTCTCATAGCCAAAAAAGGATTGTTTGAATCTTGAAATGGATTTTCTTGGAATTTGATTAACCTAATCAGGAGTGTCATGAGATTTCCATGACTAATTGGATTGATAGGTAGGCTGATAACAAGATATATATGGATCATATTAGAAATAGGATGGATCATAGCGCTATAAACAAGGATATGAATGACATAAATATTTTCTATATATTTCCATAGATTATCATAAGAAAAATCAAATTCTAAAATTATGCTAAAGATATGCCCTTTACCTCAAAGATGATGACCATAAGAGTACTTGAAACTACTTTTGAAGACCTAGATGCTACAAATGTGTAATTTAATGGATTCGATCTATGTCCCACTAGGTATTCCAGAACTATTATCAACCTAGATATCACCCAAATAAAGGTATATTTATTTGATATCCTTCACACTTAGACTAAAATTAGAATGATCTAAGGTGTGGGACACCTGCACTCAAACAAAACCTCTAGATTGTGAGGCTAGATCCTTTGATGTATCACTTATGTTTTTATTACTAAAACCTACTTAATATTTTAGGATGAAAATGGTTATAAGGATAACTAAAATGGAAATATATTCTATTGATGGTGATACACTTATATTTTTGGTTCATACACTCTATTTGAACTCATACAACACTGATGAGTAATACAATGACTGAATATACAATTCCAAAGGATTATGATGTAACAATATTTCACATAGAGGTGTAATCAAGTGATATAAGCATGAGGTAAATTATTGTGTTCCTAATTCAAGGTACTAACTAGTCAATATATCAACTGTTACCTCAGTCAATCAACATCAAACACTATATATGACCTACATAAGATGACAAACTAGTAACTAGTTGAGATAAAGACCTACCAAGGGAAAAAGTGCTACCACATGTGTAAAACCAATATAAAAAATTACACACATATATAGGAATCTCAAAATAGTCATTTTATTCATCTCAAAAGGTTACAAATCTCAATCTTGGCATAATTTAATCATGCCTAAGAGAGGGATATTAAAAATAGAACTAAAAGCTTAAATATATAGCAATGAGAAGATAATTATCCAAGAGATTGGTGTAGAGGAGAGAATGATAATTCAAATCATCATAAAATTAATTCAAATTTTAGTTACAATAGTTATCAAAAGCCTTTCATCACATCTCTTTTGTGTCAAATGCCTTGCATGTTCCGTGCACGAGCTCCCTTATGTTGGAATGAGGTGGTGGGCCCTTTTGACTTGTTCAAACTCTTCTTCAATTCATTTTATGACACAAATTAGAAAATAAATACACTTAATATGGGATTCATATATATGTGAATGTCTTTTTTTCATGAAAATCATGGAATATGTATTACTAGTCAATGATTAGTTAACTCAGAGTGATTAGCACTTAAGACTAGTTAAGTCCTTCTTTAGCCCTCCTTTCCATGAATTATCACTAAAAACAAAAATATTCATGGAATTTCCTCTTTAATAATATATATATTTCATGATA